>SNQJ01S0274746.1:0-11503 GCA_010110895.2 Picea sitchensis | reverse complement strand
GCATGGCTTTGGCAAGGAATGGATATGAGTTGGCCTGATGCCAGGTAAGCATGTGTGGTGCAATTTAGGGTTATAACACATGGGAAGATAAAATATTTATATAAAATTTCTAGATGCTTCACCCAGGGATCACCCAAGAAAGAAATGAAACACTTATCTTTGAATAAAAGGGGACCCATAATATAATAAAAATGATTAAAAGGTTAATTGAAGGATATGAGGTCTCATCACGAGCCGACCTATCATGTCCATGGATATCTAGTGGTATGACATTGTCATCATATTGTCACAAAACTAGGGTAGTGACTCTGATCTAGATGGATGTCGGTGGCCTCCCACCTATTCCAACTGGCTCATTTTGGTAGTTTTCCAGTTTGGCAAATTTTTCCCTAGTTTTTGGGTCCCTGACTTGCGGGGCTGTTTTGAGGCTATAAACAACGTTTTTTAGGGCTCGCCACAACCAGACTGACCTTTGATAGATAGAAATGAAATGTGTAGTCCTCGAATAGAAATTTCCAATGTGATATCGTTTGCCTAAAACAAAGATTGTATGCAAAAGTTACGACCACGGGAAGATGATCTACTAACTTACCCAAACGGGGCCCACATGACTTTTGGCGCTTCATCTCCCAGGGTTAGGTTTTTTGGATGTCTAGGGTTTTTGACATTCTTGTTTATTGTAAAATGGACTTCAAAGACTCATTGTAATCATATTCTGGAGAATGAGCGCAAATGTCACATCTCTTCTCAGAGATAAGCTGCCACCATTCTAGCAAGCTTGTTTCTGCTGCATTTTACAGTTTCAACTTATTTCTTTATTGAATAGAAACCAATTTTACTGTATATTTGTTATTCTATGTTAAGCATATTTTGATAATAATCCCTATTCATTTCGTTCAACAAATATATTCTGGATTAGTGGTATTAGAGCGATTTTCTCCTTGTCATTCTTAATGAATGTCCCTAACGAGGTCAGGGTACAAAGAATTGGGTCTCGATCTTGTTTCTCTTGAGGACAAAATCTCTCGCACGCCCAAACAACCTCTCATGGGAAAAGAAAATAAAGACGATGGCACAAGAGATCCCTTCAAAATTTTGCTCGAGGAATCCCTCACACAACAGAGGAACGAGATGATGGATAGTTTTGCGCAAATCCTTCGGCGACTACCAACATGCGATGCATTTTTTGTCAAACAGAGGTGCCGCCCCCTTCAAGGTACAAATCAACTTTGATATTCCTATATTTGAAGGTCAGATAGACGCAGATGCGCTAGAGAAATGGTTGAATCTGCTAGAAGGGTATTTCTTTGTCCATAACTTCTCGAATAGAGAAAATATTACTTTTTCACTCCTCAAAGCCGTCCCCCATGTCAAAGATTGGTGGGAAACTTTATATGAGCAAAAGGAAATAGAGGAAACCTCATTATTTATAGTCACAATCACCTGGGAGTCCTTTAGGGATGCTATTAAGGAACAATACTACCCTGTTGGAAGTTATGACAACCTGTACACAAAATGGACCATGCTGCGGCATGAAAGAGACCAAATGGTGCCCGAGTTCACAAATATATTCCATACCTTGTGAAACAAGATGGATATCAAATATTTTGAGCGACATCTAGTGCTCAAGTATAGCGACGGTATGCATAGATACATACAAGCCAAAATAGAGTTTCTGGACATCTCATCCTTGGCTGCGACCTACAGATGTCATCAAAATCGAGCAAAATCTCAAACAAAAGCCACGACAATTTGGGCTTGGGAACCCCTCACACTAAAAACCAGGAAAGGGCATCCCCAACCCGCAAGAAAAAGGAAAGAGAAAAGATGGAAAACCTACGGACAACCAGTCCAAGACGTAAGAAAAGAAGGACACCGGAAAGACAAAGAGCCCCTAGCATAACACTACTGATTGCCACTCAAAGCAGTCATTGGTGGCTGAGGTGAAAGCTTTTGAATCAGATGTGGGTTCTGAATCTGAATCAGAACCAGAAAGGGGGAGACAAATCATAGACGCAGAACCCAATGCTACCATTTCTACCACCAAGCTCCAACCCGGTGAACCAGACGAGCCAGAGGAAGGTGGGTGCCTTTTTCATTCATAGATGTGGGTGAAGGGTACCCCACTACACTTCAACGTTGATAGCGGTATCCAAAATAAACTCATCTCAACAGAGGTTTTCAAGTGACTCGCCCTTCTGACAACGCCGCACCCGAAACCCTACACCATTGGATGGCTCCGCCAAGGAAGCGACATCTGCGTCAACCAACAATGTTTCCTGTCATACGACATCAAGCCCTTCAAAGATGAGGTATTATGAGATTCCCCCACTCTCCAAGTTTGTAATGTTCTTTTGGGTCAACCATATTTATGGAAACGTCATGCTATATATGAGTCTAGGCCTTGTAGTGTTATTATTACTTTGAAGAAGAAATTGTATAGGATACCCGAGGTAGTCCCACCCAATGTTATTTCCTTGATCTCTTCCAAGCAATGCAGAAAGGTCATCTCTCAGACAAGGAAGTTTGTCTTCTTCTTGATTCACTCTTAGAATGAGTGAAAGATCGCAACCACATCCAGGGTCTCCACGACTAACCTCTCCACACAATAGAAGCAAGTGGATAAAGTCATGGAATAATACTCAGATATCTTCTCCTCACCTACTGGGGTACCTCTACATTGCCAGGTCAAGCACCCCATCGATCTGACCCGCGATGCACCGCTGCCTAATGGGCCAGTCTACTACCTCTCTCTACTAGAGAATGATGAGATCAAGTGGAAGATCCAAGAACTTCTCCACAAGGGGCACATCCATCCCATCTCATCACCTTGCGGGAGCCCAATCGTGCTGGTACAGAAGAAAGATGGAACCTGACGACTCTGCATCGATTACTGGGCCCTGAATAATATCACAGTCAGAAACCGATACCCTATTCCCCGAATCGACAACCTCCTTGATAAGCTCACGGGGGCCAAATACTTTAGTAATATTAACCTAAAGTTTGGCTACCATCAGGTCCCGATAGAACAAACAGATGTATGGAATATGCCTTCAAGTCAAAGGAAGGTCTTTTTGAATGGTTGGTCATGCCCTTTGGTCTGAAAAATGCTCCAGCCACTTTCATGAGGATGATGGATGATATCCTGTGACCATACACCAATACTTTTTTAGTGGTGTATCTAGATGACATCCTCATTTACAACAAGACTTGGGTAGAGCACTTGCAACATATTTAGCAGGTTCTGCACACCCCATGGCAGCACCAAATCTATGCCAACTTGGAAAAATGATCCTTCAACATGGACATGGTTCATTACCTGGGATACATCATTGATCAACATGGTGTACATGTGGATCCAACCAAAATTCAAGTCATCCATGATTGGCCAAACCCAACCACACTCACTAAGCTTCGAGGCTTCTTGGGCCTTGCCAATTTCCACCACAGGTTCATGTTGGGATTCTCCCATATTGCATGGTCCCTTAGCCAAGTAACGAAGGGTTGTGGTAAGGCGAAATTTGTGTGGCATCAGTCCCAAAAACAAGCATTCGATGATTTGAAGCAGCGCTTGTGCTCAGTCCCACTACTTTCACTACAAGACCTGTAGTATCCCTTTGAGATTGAGACATATGCTTTAGACTATGTTGTGGGTTCCATTCTCACTCAGCACAACCACCTCGTGGCCTATCATAGTGAGACACTATCAGATGTTGTCCATACGTACCCTACTTACAACAAAGAAATGTACTCCATTGTGCAAGCCTGCCTCCAGTGGAGACATTACATTCTTGGGAAGGAGACAGTCATCCAAAATGATCATAAGCCAGTGCAATTCATGCAAGCACAAGGAAAATTGCAGAATGACCACCATCATAAGTGGTCCATGTACATGCAACAATTCCACCTCAACATCAAGTATAAAATGGGAAGCACCAACAACGTTGTTGATTGCCTCAGCAGACCGCCAGTCGCTACACTCACCACAATGCTAGAATCTTGTGACCATGAGACCTCTGGATGGCCCAAAATCTATGAGACATACCCAGACTTCGCCACCACCCACCAAATGTTGGGCGCAAACATAGTTGTCGCTAACTTCCATCTTCAGGACGAGTTGTTTTTCCGTCTCGGCCATATCTGCATTTCATCAAATGAGCGAGTGAAGCTGATCTGGCAAGCCCACTATAGTCGGGTGGCAGGACACTTCGACATTGAAAAGACAATGTCAATGCTACAGAAACATTTCTACTGGCCGAAACTTCGACAGGAGGTCAACAAGTATATCAGGTGCTACACTGCCTGCGTGATTTCCAAACCAGTCACTAATAAACATGCCCTGTACACCCCTCTACCTAATCCTCACATGCCATGGGAATCCATCTCAATGGACTACATGTTGGGCCTCCCGTCCACCAAGCAGGGCAATGACTGTGTTTTTGTGGTTGTGGTTCACTTTTCTAAGATGGCGATTCTGGCCAACTGCAAGAAGAGCATCACAACAGAGGCCACTGCCAAGCTCTTCTTTGAACGAGTATGGGTATGTTTTGGAATGCCACAAGACATTGTCTTAGATCGGGACAATATACTTCTCAACACATTCTGGTCAAGTCTCTGGTCACTGTTGGATACCAAGCTCACCAAATCCACGACCTTCCACCCCCAGACAGATGGCCAAACCGAGGTCGTAGATCAAATGATGGTGCATATCCTACGCATGTATAATTCAAAGCATCCTCGCACATGGATGAGAGTATCCCCTATGTTCAACATAGCTACAATCGAGCCCTGCATAGCTCAACTGGCCACAACCCCTTTCAGGTGGGGTTGGGATTCCAACCATTGGGTCTCATAGATGTTGCACTACCCCTTGCGGTCACTTTGACTGAATCATTTCCTGCTCCAGATGAAGTTGACAAAGCCACCTGTTTTATTGAGTGGATCTATAACATCCACCAATAGGTTCAAAATATCCTACAGAAGTCCAATGACAAGTACAAGCAACGCCATGATCAACACCATGTGCCACATAAGTTTCAGGTGGGCGACAAAGTTTGGTTTCACTTGCAGAAAGAGTGCCTTATAGGACCCCATTGGAAGCTTCACCCAATCCATTATGGGCCGTACACCATCACCAAGGTTGTGGGTGATAATACTTTCGATCTCAACATTCCTCCTTTCCTTGGCTTGCACCCAGTGTTCAACGTGGATATCCTTCGACCATATTTCCCACCATTATTAGACACCTCAGAGATAGCAGAACAAATGAAACCAACAAAGCTCAACCCTGAATGCATACAAAATGCATCCAATGATCATATTGTGGACAAACATATCAAGGGCACTCGCTAGCAAAGGATCCAACTTTATCGAGTTGTCAAAGTAGGGCAACTCCTGCACCAAGGCAAGTGGCTCACCGAGGCCAAATTCAACAGAAATTTTCTCATCTGATCGAGGAAATCAAAGAAATGGAGACCATTGATTTATAAGGGGGAGGATTGATCCATATGTATTTTGGTGGCCTCCCACCTATTCCAACTGGCTCATTTTGGCAGTTTTCCAGTTTGGAAAATTTTCCCTAGTTTTCGGTTCCCTGACTTGCGGGGCCGTTTTGAGGCCCTAAACAACATTTTTTAAGGCTTGACACAACCAAAATGACGTTTGATAGACATAAAAAAAATGTGTAGTCCTTGGATAGACCTTTCCAATGGGCTATCATGCACCTAAAACATAGGTCATATGGAAAATTTACGACCCCGGGAAGTTGATGTACTAACTTACCCAAACGGGGCCCACATGACTTTTGGCGCTTCATCTCCTAGGGTTAGATTTTTTGGATGTCTAGGGTTTTTGACATTCCTATTTATTGTAAAGGGGCCTTCAAATCCTCATTATAATCATCTTTTGGCGAATGAGCGCAATCGTCACATCTCTTCTCAGAGATAAGTCACCACCATTCTAGCAAGCTTGTTTCCACTGCATTTTACAGTTTCAACTTATTTCCTTATTGAATAGAAACCAATTTTACTATATATATGTTATTCTGTGTTAATCATCTTTTGATAATAATCCGTATTCATTTTGTTCTGCAAATATATTTTGGATCAGACTCTCAGTTGCATGGCTGACAGAAAGGGGGTCTCATCACGAGCCAACCTTCTCATTTCCATTAGGTATTTGTGGGTGACATTGCCACCACTTGGTCACCATGCCAGGGAAATGACCTTCAATATATCCTTAGGCTATTATGAAATAAAATATAAATAAAGAAAGATAAAAGGTAAATTATGGTCTTGGAAAAAGTGCATTGCCAATGAAGGTACCACACACCCTCTACAAAGGCACCCATGCATGAGACACTATGACCCCTAGTATGTCATGAGCCCTATGCCCATTGAGTCTTGAAATCATCCACCTAATACAATCTACATGTATTAGAGAGGGACCTCTTGGAATATCTCCTTGACCTAGGGCAAGACCTACCCAATAGGACACCTCCTCAACCCTCCCATACTTAATCTTGAGAAGTCACATAGTGTCCTTGAGATTTTAATTGTTTGATATGGTGATCTTTGATGCACATGATTAGATGATATTTTATTGATTGGATTAATTATAATGATGTTATGACTTGATATCCTTGGAGGGCATGTTCACTTGTCTTTGCAGGACCTAGATGGTGGACAATTTTGGGAGAAAAATCCTAGCTTGGGATTCAATGGGGCTACAAGCCCACAGGTTGGATGCCAGGGGCCCACATGCCAGATGAGAGAGATCAAACTTGGAAGGCCTCAAATATGAATTGTACAACATGTCCTAGCCCCCACATGCCAAATGTTTTTCCTAGGAGAGGAAAAACGTCACTTCTAGAGACGTGACGTCACCTAGGGGGGTTAGGGCTTGGTGGTGAGGTGCCACTCATTTACACATGGAATTTTGATGAGGAGAAGGGTCTTCACTAGGTATGAGTGCCTATATGTTTGACACATGGCCTTTGGAGGCCCATCCATTCTTCTCCAACACCAACTGCTTCCTCAAAGTGGAAAAACGTCGCCTAAATGGGTGACATCCTCCTAAATTAGGGCTTAATTTGTGCAAAAGATCAAATTTTAAGTGAATTATTTAATATTATTTTTTAAGGGGGAATGATTAGGGCCGTTGACCCCTAATCTTGTGTTTTACTCCTTAATTTTTGGACAATCTATGTTAGCTAAATTTTGTATAATTAGAGATCATAAGATCTCATTTTAAACATAACTCTCCCTCTTGTGAGAGGCTTGGTATGAAATTTTCGGCCCTCTTGGCTCTTTTAAATCTTGTGGACTTGTGTTATGGCTATTTTATGAACGGTTGATGGAGGAAGGCCTAGCGCTAGCTTTGGATAATGCTTTCTAGCTCTTGTGGTGATTTGTCTTAGCATTTCTCTTTATCTTGGTATTGTTTTTACCCTCTTGCTATCATTTTATTCAAGTCAAGTATTGTTATGCTAGGATCTAGGTGGGATGTATAAGGACATACACCCCCACCATATTCTTCATCATTTTATTTTCTTCATCTCATTGATTAAGGGTTTTCTAAGAGAAGTATAAGGGAATACACCCTCTTAGCTTAAACCCTAGCTTAGAGAAACTTGCCTTGGGAAGTAAAAGGGCTTACACCCCCAAGGAGGTAGCTTCTCTAAGCGCCTTGTGAATCCATTAACCCAATAGTAAAGGCACTAGTAAAAACAACAACACTTGCATGTCTAGATAAGCCTGCTAGACAAGACAAAATTTCGTGAGTGGGTTAAAAAAGACAAACACATGTATAAACAAAGAAATATACTAAAAAAATAAGAAATAAACGTTAGAAAGCATGCGAAACTTAGAACCATGAAAATAAAACAAATACCAACATAATGCTACCAATGGATCAATAGATTAGTAGGCAAAACACCGTATAGAAAAATAGGGACTTATGAATCCCCTCTTCCTCCTTGGGAGGGATCTTGAGTTCCCTAATGGAGAGGTCTTCATATAATGGAAGAAATGGAAAATGGTGAATAACAACAATGCCTATTCCCTCAAGAGGTGAGTGGAATGGCCTATTGCAATGGTGCTTGAAGGCTCCAAAGAGAAAAGAGGATTCTCAAGGGAGAATTCTTGCAACATAACAATACTATGAAGATCTTGGTTTCTTAGTGCACCCATGGATCTTATTTATAGCATTCATACATGGAAATATGTAATTGGTTCATAATGTGAAGAAGGGGCGTTTTAGGGCACCCTCTAGTCCTTGAACATCCTCCCATTCAGATTTCTCTCAGATGTGAGGGTCAAATCATGTTGGGGGTTGGTCCATAAGTGGTTGAGGGTCTGACAAGATCCATAAATGTGTCGTTCATAGAAGTGCATGAATTTTCTCATACATAGTCGCACACTTGGTGAATTGTGCACGTCGAGGGCAGTGTTGGCCCACGCACACTGCGCACTATGTGCATGCTTCCTTTGGTGAATATGCACATTTCAATTTTTGACCCAATTGTATAGTTTTTTTTGCTTTAAATGCATTTCATTGTTGTAGGTGGACTAATTGTTGTTGGGATTGATGTGTTTCTTTAACTATTTGCGTGCAATTTTGCAGACGGTTTTTCAGTGATAATAGATTCCCTTTGATGTGTGAGGTTATGAGAATACGTATAGCTGAAATGCATCAATGTTTCTTTTGCTGCGAGTTCCATTGTAATGAAGAGTGAAGAGAGGAACTTCAAGGGCGATCCACCGGAGGGAGAGGGAAAATTGTGGGACCCAAACCTTTATCTAGGGAGAAAAAAGAAAATCTGTGTACAAACGAGGCAGGCATGCCCCATGCTCGTGTCATGTAACCAAAATGTGAGACTGCAACTGAAGATGTATGCTGATGTATATAACTGCAGTGCATTCGGGGGCGGTTGATAACGCCAGATGACAATTTTGAATGGTGAACTGACTCTGGAGTGAGGCAAAGACTACTGTAAGAATTGTCAATGACTCATAGGCATTGATGGCCTAACGAATTCAGAGGTCTTTGGTTGGTATGAAACAACTGAAACAATCGCATAGTAAGACCCACCGTAACATGAGAGTTTGATAAAGTCGAATGTTATGGGGGTCAATGAAATTAGAGAGTAATGATGATTCTCTCTGTGTCATCCGACACTACTCATTATGAAGGTAATGAGAGTCAAGGTATTGTATCCCTTCTGGAAACTGTGCTGATGTCGACATAAAGGGAGACGTGACTCCAAGAAGAAAAGGGCTTCGTGAAATCCATACTGATGGGTAACATGAACGAACTCAAGATTCAAGGAGACTCAAGACTGCCCTTGGTTGGGGAATTTTAGAAGGATGATTGGTAGAAACCGTAAAACTGGATCTAGTGTCACGGGGATGACTAGATACGGGGTTAAAATATGCCAGAGGCTAACAAAGTGGACACACTCAGAGATCATGGGTGTATGGACTTGGGATACTTGGGGTTTATGAATGATGTTTGTATGAAAAGAGAGAGGATGCCCCAACCAAGGGAGAGATGGGTTGCTTTTCCAGGAAAAGAAAGGCCATCGAGGGTGATGATGAAACAAAGCTAAGTAAATGATGGAAACAAAGGATTTTTAAAATCACTAAAGAAATAAATAATAATTGGGGTTGAGTGTATAGATACAGAAATAGGTGCCCCAATGAAAGATGGCTTGGCCTGTTAGGGCGCAAGTGTGAAAAAAAATTGGTGGAGGGTGGGGGCCCCATGGGTGGGTTTTTGTATTTAGGTAAATGGATGGAGGACAATCTACAGATGGGAAAACTGATGGTGGATGAGATGGAGGGCTAATGATACTACATAGGTGTAATCAATAGAACTGAGATGATATGACCTAGGAGTCCATTGGGAAAGCTAGCAATATGATGAGAAGAAGTATGGGGTTCATCCTCGGAAGTGCATAAGACTATCAGGATTCCCATCCCTAGGGGGTGAAATCAGCATGAGTGTCAAGTTTCCAAGGGGAACTATGAATGGGACAACTCATGTGGGGGGGAGTGATACTGGGTGATAGTACCCAAATGCAGTAGAGGTAAAGGTACTACAGAGCTGGATGTAAGGACCCTGAAGGTAAATGTTAGAGGCTATGACTAGGAGATGCAATTGATTTACAAAGGGAATAATTACATGCCAATGTCGAACATATACCTGGAGGGGATGCATTGTTTTGATGAACATGTACCTGCACACATGAAAACCAAATGCTCGATGTGAAAAATATATGATGATAAAGAACATATAACAACTAGTTGATAAAATTGAGCATGTGTACCTGAACATGATGTGAGAAAAATGATCCTCCGAGGTAAGTTCAGATGATGGCCCGAGGAATGTGAATGTGTAGATGACCGGACCAGGATCTCGTGGCTGAGAACATATCGTAAACTAGAGGCTCTGGGCTCCTGTAACATAGTGTGGAAGTTGGGAAAAAGGGGCCATATATGGTTGGTGGGCCCAGAATGCCACCTCATTTTTACCTTTCACCATAGATGAATTGACGAGAGTGTGCTGAGGAGATTTGGATATTGTGGGAGTGCAAGGCTACTGATCTGGGAGTGGCGAGAGACAGGTTAGTGGTCCTATCATCTTGCATCTTGTGAAATGCTTAATTTGTAGGTAGGGACTGTATGGAGGGACGTACAAGGGATTTTTGGGTAGGGTCCCTGTTACACATTATTTTCGTCATCCCTATGACCGTTAATGATGTAAACCTATCTGAGGGGTCAGTGGCCTGAGTTCCTGAAGAGAGAAGGGAGAAGAACTTTTCATGAGAAAAGAAGTTGCATTTTCCTTTGTAAAAACCCTATAAAAATGGAAGTTTGCAGGCTGCATGATAGCTAGGGTGCGAGAATGACTGATTCTCGCAGGCTGCATCATAGATAGATCATGAGGAGTTCGCAGTATTCTCTATAGGCAGGGTGCGAGAATGCTTACATGTGGGAAAAACGAGCGTTTTCTCGAATCTTCTAGAAGGAGAAACTTCCATGGTGAGGTGGCATCCGAATGGTTTGGATCTTACTCGCTTTCATGATTCAGTGGGATCATCCTAACCTCCTCACCTTATCCTCTTCATCTTATAAAAGGAGAGGAGCTCTCATGGAGAAGTGCGAAGTTGGATTTGGATTGGATGAGATTAGCTTTTGGGATTAGATTGGATTGGATTGAGCTTTGGGGATTGTTATCTTGGCTACATGAGCCATTTTGTCAAGATAGATTGTGAATATTATCAAATCTATGCTCTCAGAATTCTTGGAGTGGAAGTGTGTGGGGAACGAAGGACAGTTGGAAGGGACCTTACGACATCTATGCCATGGTTGTAATCTCTCTTTCACATTTAATATGATACAATAATATGATTCTTTCCTATAAAGCTTGTTGTGTTTTATTGTATGATTCCTTGATCACATACATAGGTTTATATTGAGTTTATGCTATTACTATCACTTTG
>SNQJ01S0274745.1:0-11503 GCA_010110895.2 Picea sitchensis | reverse complement strand
ATTTTAAAAGATAAATAATAAAGTTAAGTGATGAGTGTACTATAATTCAAAGTGAATACAAAATAAATTATTTAAATAATAAATTTAATGGAGAAATTAGAAGTGGGTTAACCCTAAAATAAGGAAAGTGGACAAAATGACCTAGAAGATGTTTTTAAGGAAGCTACTACGAGAGTATAAATAAGAGGAAAGGATCTCTAGTTTAAGACACACTTGAGAATATTGAATATCTATAGGTTTCTGAGGTAACCAAAGGATATCTAAGTTGAATTTCTGAGGAAAGTGAAGAAAATAAGCTTGTAATTCTAGGAAGGATAAATTCTTTTGATGATGCTTTCTAAGGTATGTTTTTTTAGGTCATCTCACCATTTTCGCAATAATCGTTTTTATAGAATGATTCAGACCGTGAAATTTCTATTCCATTGAGGAAACATATCCAAGTATCTGTGGTAAAAAATTCCACTTATGGTTCGTTGTATTTTTGGAGTATTGCCTCATGCGATTCCAACCAGTCCATACCAATCACGGCGTCATAAGATCCTAAGATCCTAAGATACCAAGAGTTATCCTGTCACTGATGGAGCACTGCAGAAACACAAATGGGCACAAAAATGTATTATTTCCAGCAAAAACTCAAACATTTCAAACAACATGTGTGCAAATGGAATAAAGAGGTCTTTGGGAACATTTTCTAGGAGAGGAATTACTGGAACAAAAACTTGAGAACCTACAGGAACAATTCATTCAATATGGATACATAATCACCCAACAACAGGAGGAAAGTGAACTCAAAAGGAAACTAGAAGAGAGACACAAGCAAGAAGAGATCCTATGGAGACAAAAATCTTAGGTTCATTGGCTTAATGAAGGAGAGAAAAACACTAAATTGTTCCACCATTCTATGATCCACAGATGCATTATCAATTGCATCACGAACATGGATGACTCTCAAGGCAACACCCTGTTAAATCATTAGGAAATAACGCAAGGACTGACAAACTTCTACAAGGATCTTCTCTTAAAACCCCAGGTGGATCTCACCTCAGCAATAGAATGAGTGATCCAAAAAATCCCAACAATAATCACCCAAGAAAATAATGAGGCTGTCGTGACACCAATTATGCAAGAATACGTGGATCAGGCTATTTAGGATTTACCCTCAGGCAGGGCTCCAGGTCATGATGATTTCACAACATACTTCTTCAACTCCTCTTGGCCAATGTTAAGGGAGGAAGTGTGGCAGCTGGTAGAGGAATCACGTAGCTAAGGAAAAGTTATTCCAACACTAAATACCATTTAGCTCAGCCTAATACCCAAAGAAGAAAGAGTCACAAACCCGAGGAACTTCAGACTCATAGCTCTTTGCAACGTGATCTACAAAATCATCTCCAAGGTCATTTCTCTAAGACTCAAGCCTATTCTACCCTTCATCATCTCCAAGGAGAAATCAGGATATGTCAAAGGAAGGAAAAGCCTGGATAGTGTCATTCTTATCCATGAAATCATTCACTTGCTCAAAATAACACGCACTCCAGGTATGCTTCTAAAACTTGACCTTTCAAATTTTTTTGACAAATTAAGCTAGAATTATATGAAAGCTCTCCTATCGGATTTCAGTTTCACCAGGGATTGTTTCTCTTAGATGATCAACCTCATTTCCTCAACCTTCTTCTCAATCCTCGTCAATGGTGTCCCTTCTCAACCCTTCTCCCCAATTCCACAACTTCATCTTAAAATTGAGTATTGCCTCATGCGATTCCAACCAGTCCATACCAATCACGATGTCATAAGATCCTAAGATCCTAAGATACCAAGAGTTATTATGTCATTGATGGAGCACTGCGGAAACACAGATGGGCAAAAAAATGTATTACTTCCAGCAAAAACTCAAACATTTCAAACAACAGGTGTGAAAATGGAACAAAGAGGTCTTTGGGAACATTTTCTAGGAGAGGAATTACTGGAACAAAAACTTGAGAACCTCCAGGCACAATTCATTCAATCCGGATACATAATCACCCAACAATAGGGGGAAAGTGAACTCAAAAGGCGACTAGAAGAGAGACAAAAGCAAGAAGAGATCCTATGGAGACAAAAATCTTAGGTTCAATGGCTTAATGAAGGAGATAAAAACACTAAATTGTTCCACCATTCTATGATCCACAGATGCATTATCAATTGCATCACGAAGATGGATGACTCTCAAGGCAACACCCTGTTAAATCATTAGGAAATAATGCAAGAACTGACAGACTTCTACAAGGATCTCCTCTTAGAACTCCAGGTGGATCTCACCTCAACAATAGAATGGCTGATCCAAAACATCCCAACTATAATCAACCAGGAAAAGAATGAGGCTCTCATGACGCCAATTACACAAGAATAAGTGGATCAGGCTATTTAGGATTTACCCTAAGGAAAGGCTCTAGGTCATGATGATTTCACAACATACTTCTTCCACTCCTCATGGCCAATGTTAAGGGAGGAAGTGTGGCAGCTAGTGGAGGAATCACGCAGCTCAAGAAAAGTTATTCCAACACTAAATTCCATTTAGCTCAGCCTAATACCCAAAGAAGAAAGAGTCACAAACCCAAGGAACTTCAAACCCATAGCTCTTTGCAACGTGATCTACAAAATCATCTCCAAGGTCATTTCTCTAAGACTCAAGCCTATTCTACCCTTCATCATCTTCAAGGAGCAATCATGATATGTCAAAGGAAGTAAAATCATGGATAGTGTCATTCTTATTCATGAAATCATTCACTTTCTCAAAATAACACGCACTCTAGGTATGCTTCTAAAACTTGACCTTTCAAATTTTTTTGATAAATTAAGCTGTCATTATATGAAAGCTCTCCTATCGACTTTCAATTTCACCAGGGATTGGTTCTCTTAGATGATCAACCTCATTTCCTCAACCTTCTTCTCAATCCTCGTCAATGGTGTCCCTTCTCAACCCTTCTCTTCAATTCCACAACTTCATCTTAAAATTGAGTATTGCCTCATGCAATTCCAACCAGTCCATACTGATCATGACGTCATAAGATCCTAAGATCCTAAGATACCAAGACTTATCTTGTCACTGATGGAGCACTGCGGAAACACAGATGGGCACAAAAATGTATTACTTCCAGCAAAAACTCAAACATTTCAAACAACAAGTGTGCAAATGGAACAAAGAGGTCTTTGGGAACATTTTCTAGGAGAGGAATTACTGGAACAAAAACTTGAGAACCTCCAAGCACAATTCATTCAATCCGGATACATAATCACCCAACAATAGGAGGAAAGTGAGCTCAAAAGGCAACTAGAAGAGAGACACAAGCAAGAAGAGATCCTATGGAGGCAGAACTCTTAGGTTCAATGTATTAATGAAGGAGATAAAAACACTAAATTGTTCCACCATTCTATGATCCATAGGTGCATTATCAATTGCATCACGAAGATGGATGACTCTCAAGGAAACACCCTATTAAATCATCAGGAAATAATGAAAGAACTGACAGACTTCTACAAGGATCTCCTCTTAGAACCCCAGGTGGATCTCACCTCAGCAATAGAATGGGTGATCCAAAGAATCCCAACTATAATCACCTAGGAAAAGAATGAGGCTCTCATGACACCAATTACACAAGAATAATTTGTGATGATTTCACAACATACTTCTTCAACATATTAACACAAGGCTCTAGGTCGTGATGATTTCACAACATACTTCTTCCACTCCTCTTGGTCAATGTTAAGGGAGGAAGTGTGGCAGTTGGTGGAGAAATCACGTAGCTCAGAAAAAGTTGTTCCAACACTAAATTCCATTTACCTCAGCCTAATACCCAAAGAAGAAAGAGTCACAAACCTGAGGAACTTCAGACCCATAGCTCTTTGCAACGTGATCTACAAAATCATCTCCAAGGTCATTTCTCTAAGACTGAAGCCTATTCTACCCTTCATCATCTCCAAGGAGAAATCAGGGTATGTCAAAGGAAGGAAAATCGTGGATATTGTCATTATTATCCATGAAATCATTCACTCCCTCAAAATAACACGCACTTTAGGTATGCTTCTAAAACTTGACATTTCAAAAGTTTTTGACAAATTAAGCTAGCATTATATGAAAGATATCCTATCAGTTTTTGGTTTCACCAGGGATTGGGTCTCTTAGATGATCAACCTCATTTCCTCAACCTTCTTCTCAATCCTCATCAATGGTGTCCCTTCTCAAACCTTCTCCCCAATCAAGAGGGATAAGGCAAGGCAACTCTCTCTCCCCTTTTAATTTTGTCATAATGGTTGAAGGACTAGGATGCTATATCAAGGCCTCAATTCAAAATCGATCCCTCAAAGGCCTCCCCCTTCATGGATTACAATCAGAAGCCTCCCATAGAAAATTTGTTGTTGATATGCTATTAATGAATACCCCCACTGCTCAAGAAGCAATCAAAGTAAGACCCATCCCCTCTGATTTCAGCGAAGCCTCTGGCACCACCTTTAATCTGGCCAAATCACAGCTCCTCATTTCCAACACTCCTATGGAAATCCAACATCACCTTTCTCAAATTCTAAATACCCCTATCTACACTCTGCCCTCTCACTACTCGGGACTCCCTCTTTCTGACTCAATAGCCAGAAACATCTCATAGGACTCTCTCCTACTCTTCATCACCAACCATCTCAACAACTGGACCTTTCTCTCCCTCAACCTTCCAGCCAAAATTGTTCTCTTAAGGTCAGTCCTCCAAGCCATCCCAACTTACCTCTTATTAGACCTAGCTTCCCCCCAATTAGTCATAAAGAAAATAAGGAATATGCAAAGAAACTTTCTATGGCATGGACACAACCCAAACAAAAAATTGGCCCTAGTCAGCTGGGACTAAATCTGGAAGCCTGAATCTTCAGGTGTTATGGGCCTCCGGAACCCTGGTAAATTAAATAACACCATAAGAGAAAGAATTTGAAGGAGATGGCTCAAAAATACAACAGATCTCTGGGAAAAACTATGGAAATGCAAATATGACCCAAATACACACCAAAGTCAACTTATAAGAATGCAGGAGAAAATTCAGAGCTCCAATATCTGGAATGCGGCCTAGAAAAATTGATGATTCATACAAGAACATGATTTCTGGGAAGTTCACAATGGTCAGAGTGCCCTTTTCTTGATGGATTCCTGGTAGAAAATTCCACCCCTATGATTGGAATAAACTCTACAATCCTATGAAAATCACATTCAAGATCTTGCCACTCTCAAAGTGGCAGATCTGTGGACAAAAACCCCCAACGACTCTCCCTGGCGAAGCTAGAAATCAAATCATCAGGAACTCCAAGTGGAAATGAACTTTGACCTGCAACACTGGAAACAAGCTACAACACAAAGGCGAATTAGGAAAATCACAGACCCACACATTCTCAGATGGGGATACACACCTCATGGAATATTCACTCTCAAGGAGGGCTACACTCTTCAAGAGAATTTCCATAACCTTGAGAAAGACAACATCTGGAAAACAATATGGAAATCAAAAATCTAGCTCAAAGTCTCTACTTTCCTCTGGCTACTACCTCAGAACAAAATCTTAACTTGTGACAATCCCTAAAGACAAGGCTTCATTTGACCCTTGATTTTCCATCTCTACCATCTCTAGGTAGAAACCATGGAGAACCTCCTAAATAACTATTCACTCAGAGATAACATCTGGAACCAAGCCACTTAGCTCATGAGAAGAATCAAACGAGTTTAAAACAACATCATAAGCACCATCAGGGATTGGGGCTCCAGTCCCTTCAAAAGTCCTATCTCAAACAAAGCCTAGCAACTCTTACCAGGATTCATAGTGTGGAAACTATGGAAAGAAAGGAATGAAATAATCTTTCATTCCCAACCATCTACTCCTACCCTCCTCTGGAATACAATCCTCCTGCATCTCCAGGAAACTCTTCAACTACATTTATGGATCAAGGAAGACTTTCCCACTGACCTAGGTGAGCTCTTGATCCTCAACTCCTAGGGATTATTGTTTGTACACTCCACCCCTCTTTAACAACCCCCTCTTTTCTCAAAATCCTTCAGACCCTCTAAGTGGTCACCCCCCTTCGCTAGGCTTCCACAAGGTCAATTTTGATGGTGCATAAAAAGGTAATCTAGGACACTCATGCTATGGGGCGGTCATAAGAAACAGCCTAGGCCAAATTCAAAGCCTCACTGCAAGAAATATCAGATACAACACTAACAATTTAGCAGAAATATGGGGTCTCATCAAAGGGGTGAAAATGGCTCTAGATCAAAACCTCACCTATTTGATCATTGAAGGAGACTCCAAAATCATAATAGACTTGGCAACAAAAATCTTGAATGGCAGAGATTCAGGGAAAATCACTCCTAGTTGGTGCCTCCTTGGCCCTCTTCATAGCTTCTAGGCTCTACTCAGACCTTCTCTATCTCGAACCCCCTCACACATTAGATGAAGTGAAAACAAAGTTGTGGAAAGACTGGTCAATGCAGGGGTTGAATCGATGTAGCAGATCATTCACCAAGCTCCCAAGAAGTCCCAAAGCTCACCCCTCTAGCTCCAATGTGAGGAGCTTGCCTAGTTGGATGGCCCTAATGTGGATGGGGTTACACCTTTGTCTACCTAGAATTACTTCCAAGTTAGAAATGATTTGATGCTTGGGTGACATCGAAACCGTAAGCATCAGTGTATAAGATCAACAGTTGACAGATGATTTTGGGACCTTTGCAATCGAGAGTCGTGAGGTCAAAGGATGTTGTTTCTCAAAAGTCACAAACACATGAAAAGTGAGAGTGGATCTGGATCATTGGCGCTAAAGGATTTTCGGACCATCGATCTAGTTCCATTGATCTGATGCGAGAAAATTTTTGAAACTAGACTATCAAGAAAGAAAGTATTTCCCAAAGACGTTATTTCCCATAGTCACAAAATCATGAAATGCGAAATTGTGATAAGTGAGAACAGATTAGGACCGTTGGCACCATAAGCAATCTCAATCGTCGATCTGATCCCATGGATCCGACGCGAGAAAATTTCAGGATCTCAGCTATCAAGAGTCCAAAGCATGAAGGAAACTATCTCCCAAAGTCATGATATCGTGAAATGTAAAATCACGATAAGAGAGAAAAGATCAGGTTTGTTGGTACCAGAAGAGATCTGGACCATCAATCTGGCCCCAAGGATACAACAAGAGGAAATTTTGAGATCTCGGCTATCGGGAGTTCAAAGCATGACGACAACCATTTCCCTAAGTCGTGAGATCGCAAAATACAAAATCACAATCAGCAAGATCAAATCAAGACCATTGGTATCAAAAGAGATCTATATCGTCGATCCAGTCCCATGGATATGATGTGAGAAAATTTTGGGATATCGGCTATTGGGTGTCCAAACCTTGAAGGAAGCAACTTCCCAAAGTCACTAAATCGCGATTTGTGAAATCGCTAAAAGCAAGAACAGATCAAGAACGTTGGTAATAGAAGAGATCTAGATCATCGATCTGGTCCCATCGATTTGACGTGAGGAAATTTTGGGAACTCGGTTATCGAAATTCCACAGCATGGAGGAAATTGTCTGTTCAATCTATGAAGTTGGGAAACGCGAAATCACGATAGCTGAGAGAATATCTGGACCAATGATCCCGAGGAAATATGGATCGTCGATTTGGCCCTGAAGGACTTGTTGACAACATTTTGGTGTAAGCAGATAGGCTGCTTATCTTTCTTGTAACCTTTTATTTGGAATTAATATAAGGATCCACCTTTTATTCGCAAAAAACAAAAAACCAGCTTCTTGCGAATGAGTGTAGCCGACACATCTCTTCTCATAGATAAGTTACCACCATTCTATCTAGCTTGTGTGATTTTACATTTTACAATCCTTTTTATTTTGGATAGTCACTAATAGAATATGATATTTAATGTATTATTATGTTCCCTTCCATATATCTGAGTACTTATTTCTTGTATATTTTTTATATCTATGCCTTTATATCATTCCTAAAATAATATGGATCAATCGGACATTTCCTCTTCCTCTTATTATGTATTCATACATTGATCCACCAATAAATTTACACCTATAGGAATAAGAACCTTGATCAGTTTACATTTCTGCATATTAAACCTCTACAATATTGTCTCGACATATTTGCTCTGATTTAACTAGATTTTCTTGTTTTCCTGACCTCTTTTAATTTCCATGCCCAAAATGAAATTTGCAGCACCAAGATCCTTCATTTCAAAATTAGAGGACAAATGATTTTTTGCATCCTAGATAATCTCCTTGTTGTTTCCTATCAATAACATATCATCCCCATACAAGACAAAATAACTGACATTATCACCAATTAATTTGAAATACAAACAGTTATCCACTTTTCTCTTTTTGAATCCATGTCCCAACATATAAGGATACATTTTTTTATACCACATCCATAGTGATTGCTTTAACCCATACAGGGACTTTTTCATTCTACGTGCTAGCTCTTTATTTCCCTTCATAGAAAAGCCTTTTGGTTGCTTCATGTAGATTCCTTCTTTCAGATCCACATGTAGGAATGTTGTCTTAACATACATTTGTTCTACAAAAATAAAGACATCAACAACAGATAAAATAAATCTAATAGAAGTTAAGTTGGAAAAAAAAGAGAAAAAAATCACTATAGTCAATTTCCTCTACATGGGAGTAACCTTTATCTACTAACCAAGCTTTGTGTTTCTACATTTTTCCTTTTTCATTCAAATTCTTCTTAAACACCCATTTTTTGCCAATGAAATTTCTTCTAGTTGGAAAATCCACTAGATCCCAAGCCTCATTATTGTCCAATGCTACCATTTATTCAATCATGGTATTTCCCATAGTTTTTAATCCTCTAAATCCACTGCCTCCCTAATAGTTCTAGCACCATCATCAGTAATAGACAAAGCAAAATTTGAATGAAAATCAAGTGGGGTATACCTTTCTAGTTGCATTCTTTCCTGAATCGATCTCCTCAATACTAGAGTATGAGGATCTTCTTCTTTTTATTCTTATTTTTCTATAAAGTATGATTCATTATCCTTCAACTCAAACTCTATTTTCTCTGTTTCTTCCTTCCTTGGTAGGATTTACTATTTGACAACATATTTAATTTCTTTAAATACCACATATCGGTTATACATTACCTTGTTCTTTTTTGGGTTCCAAATCTTATACCCTTTTAGACCATCTTTATACCCAATAAAGATACACTTTTTATCCTTTTTATGTATCTTACTCATGTTTTTATTTGGATCGTGAACATAGGAATCACAACCAAATACCCTAAGATGTGTCAAAGAGGGTTTCTTACTAGTCCATACCTCATGTGGAGTCTTGTCATATGACACTGATGAGAGTGTTCGATTGACGAGATAACATGCAGTACCCTTTGGCTTTGCCCTGAATTTATGTCCTAACGTGGCACCACTAGGCATGCACCTTGCTTTTTCCATCAGCAACATGTTCATCATGTATGTAACTCGATTATGTTGAGGTGTATATGGATTATTATTTTTACTTGCTATACCACACTTACATAATTCTTCAAATTCATTTCCATAAAACTCTCCACTATTATTCATCCTCGACACCCTAATTCTTTTCTCTATTTGATTCTCCACAAGATCCTTAAACTCTTTAAACTTGTCAAAGACTTCAAATTTCTTCCCGAGGAAGTAAATCTATGTATTCCTTGAGAAGTCATATATAAATGAGATATAGTACATATATTTTCTCAATGAAGGAACCGACATACGTCAAACCACATCATTGTTCACCAACTGTAAAATTGACTCTGCCCTTATTGCTTCATAGGTGAATCTTACCCAATTCTACTTATCATATATGCAATGTTCACAAAAATCAAAATCCAGAGAGAAATTAGACATACCTTCAACCATACCTTTACTGTGTAGTAGTTGAATCTCTTCTCTCCAATATGTCCCATTCTTTGATTTCACAACATAACCTTTTCTCCCGAGACTGTAGGAGATTTTTTCTTCTTCAACTCCAAACTCATGAACAATGGAACTATTGTACCCAATTCTAATAGTTCTTCCTTGCATCTTATACAAAGTTCCATACTAAAATCCATTTGGAAACACCATTGCTCCTAGAACTATCATGTAGATTTCTTTCTCAAACACTATTTTTACCCCTACAATGTCCATTTTTCTTATAGAAATCAAATTTTTGGCCAATCTTGGGATGTGCATAACATCAATTAGTGTTCTAATCCTTCCATCCATGAGCTTCAACTTGAATATTCAACTTGAATTTCCCTATCCTATGATTATGGCTATCGATACATCACCTAAGAAAACATCACCTCCATCATACCTTTCATATTCACAACACTACTCTCTGTGAGGAGTCATATGAAAGGATGTGCCTAAGTCAACCAACCATGCTTCATGATCTACGCGTGTGTTTAAATAATCCAAGTACAGATTCCCTCCTTCTTTTATAGAGTTTTTTTTCTCTGTACAAGGATATTTTTTAGATATGTCCCCTCTCTCAACACTTTTGGATCTACATTGCTTCTTGTAGTTCCTTTATTTTCCACATCTCCAACATACCTTTAAAAAATTTTCAGGATATTTAGATCTACCTTTATATTTGGATATCCCACTCTATTGCTTATATATATTCCTTTTATCGGAGTGTCCTCTTGCAAATAATTCATATGTGCTATGTCATTCCATGTTCTTCTGCCTCATCTCCTATGAAAATAAGGATGAGACCACACCATTAAAAATTAAAGTAGTTGTATTAATACCTATGGTTGTGACCATACTATCCCATGAGTTTGGTAAAAATAACAATAAATGGATACACTTATATCCATCATAAATCTCAATATAAACATATAATAGTTGAGTTACCACAGTATTGAAGGTGTTTAGATGCTCTATCATCAAGTCTCTGTCTTTCATCCTCAGGTTATACAACTTCTTTCGTAGGAATAGTTTTTTTACCAGGGACTTTGACTGATACAAAGCCCCTAACTTATCCCATAATTCCTTGGTTGTAGATTCCCCTAAGACATTCGATAATATTGAATCTGAGAGACACAATTGGATTGTTCTCTTCACCTTCCATTCCAACTTTGTCCAGTCTTCTAATGACGATCTTGTAGTTGCAATACCTAGATCCACAGTGATACATTGATCTTTTCCCACCAAAAGAACTTCCATCTTGAGCTTTTATAGCTCAAAACTTTTCCCATTAAATTTCTCAATATCTATTTTGGTGAGTGCAAGCTAATGATGGTCTCTCATGATGTGCTAGTGGCAATGAAAACCTGGAAAAAAACAATATGTTAACTTGGAGGGATTATTCAAGGTAATTTTACAATACATTTGAATATGGTGTAAGAATATTAAATGTAGGAAATTGAATTAGCTTTCCGAATATACAACTTTTATTCATAGAAATTGTGAATAACTATGTGAAATTTGACTTTTTCTAACAGTGGT
>SNQJ01S0274744.1:7008-18579 GCA_010110895.2 Picea sitchensis | reverse complement strand
TTAAGGCCTCTTCCTTTGTTTCCAAGTCATGGTATAGGTGAGAAAAGACCTCGATGAACCTCTACTCTTGCCAATTATCTTACTCAATTAATTTCTCCCCCAACTGCAAGAGTTGCAATCTGCTCTTTTCTAATTATGCCCTCATGGCGGTGAAGGAGTCCTAGCCCTTGACAAGCTCTTTCTCTTGCTCATATGTTCTTTGTCTCCAAAACCAACTTTCCTCTTGAATATCCCTATTGAAGTCTCTCAACTCTTCTAGCTTCTTCCTATTTAGGGCTTCTCCCATGGTAACTTCTTCAAGGTCCTTAGCGAACCTACTCTGATACCATATGGCCTATGGCCTTTCCATTTCATCAATGCAGATTCTTTGCAGAATTTATATTTGGTTATATGTTCTTTTGGTTCTTTATTGCTTGGTTTGCATCACTTGTGGTCACGAGACCAATACCAACTAAGCTCCCAAACTGTGTCTGAGACCAACAATGAAAAAAATGTCAAGTGGATGGATTTAACTATCCAACAGTGAAGAAAAAGTGTCGAGGGGGCAAATTCGACATTCGACATTAAAGAAAAATGACCCAGGGAAAGTTTAGACCCCAAACATTAGCGAAAAACGGCCTAGGGCGAGTTTAGACACCCAACGTTAGAGAAAAATGACCTTGGGTGAGTTTAGACACTCAACATCAGGGAAAAACGACTTTGGGGCAAAGGGAAGAAGCCCAGCTAAAGAAAAATGACCCAACAATGATTAAATCCAACCAGCTTCGCAGTTGGGATGTCCAACACTAAGAAAAATGCCCAGAGGGGTATAAATTTTTCCACCAATAAAATAAACACCCAAAGGAGGGAATATAATTCGTGGGTGAGTGGAACCTCAATCAATAAGAAAAAAATGCAACTCAAAGAGGATTGAGCTAATGAAGCTTGCATCTATTAACCAGAACAAAAATTTCAATCAATAGAACTCAAACTAGAACCATAATATACTTCACAAAGCAGATTGCACCCCCACGGTATAAACAACAAAGATTTGTTTTGCTAAGGAAATTCATTACAATGGGTGAGCTGTGCATGCCCAAAAAACTCATACATCGTTATTCACAAAAGCAATGCAGATTTTTGTGGCTTAGAGATGCCTTCACTCATCGTGGAAATTCTCCCTGGCTTCTTCGTCCACCGATCTTCAAGCAGGATACACTCTTTGAGCTCTCATCTCTGCAAAATTCCCAAGTTGTCCTTGTCTCCCTACATTTTCCCTTCTTCACTACAACCCTCATTTTTAATGAGTTGCCTTTGCAAGGCCAACCATCACAATGGTTTGTTTCCGCTTCCAATTTTTTTTTCCAAAAAGACAAACAAGAGAAAAAAACAATTACAAGTTTATTACTATTTTTACAAACTGTTTTGGGTGAGGATCCAATTTGGATCAAAAGGTCATGTTTTGCCACAAAGGCGCAAATGACATTTTTCATTCCTTCGCAAAAAAATGAATGTTTGATCCTTATATATGTTTTATGAAATCTTGAATGACCTATTGTTGGAGAGGCATGGAGTTTAGATAACATCGTTGATTTAAAGACTAACTTCTTGTTGAAATACATATGCCCTTTATAACAAATCTCTTCATTTTTTTGAATGTAGCCCTGATATAAATGGGGTTCCATTTGAAGTTGTTGTATCAGGTGAGCAGTCTTGGGATCTATTAAATTTTCTTTGTGGACATCATTCAACCAATCTGCTACTATGAAAGAGAGTGAAAATAGGGACCCATCCTCTTCATACTTTCGAGAGAGAGCATATGTTACCACATTATCCTTACCCATATGATAAATTTTCTATGGTCACAACCCAACATTTTGGTGACCCATTTATGTTTCTTTGAGGTTGAAATCCTTTGCTCTAGAAAGTATTTCAGGATGTGACAATTTCTTTTAATCTAAAAACGTTATTTGAGTAGGTATGGATGCTAGATATCCACATCATGTAGTATAGCCATCATTTATTTTTCATAAGTTGATTTTCCCAAGTTTCTCTCACAGAGTTGTTTCTCGTAAAGTCCAACAGACATCCCTCTTGCATGAGTACTACTTCGATGCCTTTACCAGAGACATTGCATTCTAAGACAAAGGTCTTAGTGAAGTCTAGCAAAGCGAGTAATAGGGTTGTGCACATAACATTCTTCAAATCTTGGAAGGCTTGTTCTACAATGTCATTCCAACTAAAAGATTTTTTTTTTTAAGCAAGACTATGATGGGAGTTGCAATCTTACCATATTTCCTTATGAACTTTCAATAGTAACCAATGAGACCAAGAAAACCTCTTAAAATTTTAAGATTTTTGGGATGGGGCCAATGCTTCATCACTTCAATTTTCTTTGGATCCATACTCACACCTTCATGAATAAAAATATGGCCCAAATATTCCACTTCAGAGACACCAAAGGAACATTTGGACCTCTTGAGAAGATTTGGTGTTTAACAAGAAGTTGTAAGACCTGATCCACATGGATGACATGGGCATGCTAAGATTTTATTGTAGATCAAGATGTCATAGAAAAAGGCAAGGAAAAAATGACATAGAAAGGGTTGAAATGTTTTGTTCATGAGACTCTAGAACGTGGAAGGTGCATTGCAATGGTTGAAGGGCATCACCAAGTACTCTCAGTAGCCTGTGTGAATTCGAAAATCAATATTGGGAATATCTACCTTCTTCGTGTGAATTTGGTGATAGACTAAGTAGAGATCAAGTTTGGTGCAAAAGTCAACACCCTTGAGCTCATACAAAAGGTTTTCAATGACTGGAATGGGGAACTTATCCTTGACTTCTATTTTGTTGAGATCTTGAAAGTCGAGACACATGCACCATGTGCCTTCTTTCTTTAGGACCATGAAAACTAGTGACGAATAAGGGTTGGTACTAGGGTGGATGACACTCATAGATAACAACTCCTAAATTAGCTTTTCAATTTCATTTTTTTGGGCAAATGTATGGCGATATGGGCATGTGTTTGGTGGAAGGCTACTTGTTATGAGTGGAATATAATGATCATGCTCACCTTTGGAGGTTGGTAGGACTTAAAGAGTTTCAAAGACAGAGTGTTTTTTGGGAAAGACGAACTGCATGTCTGGATGGATGGGTCGAGAAGGTGTCTCAAAGGCTTGAATAGCATGGAATTGAGCTAGAATGCATGGATTCCCCTTTTTAAGAAGATTTTCCATGCAATGGAAGCTGATGATGTCGAGATAATTGGCTATGATTCCTTTGAACATGTAACAATGTCACTCCTACTGAAAACTCATGTATAACTCATGGAAATCCATGGTGATGGGACCTGATGTCATTAACCATTCAACACCCAAGACAATTCCACAACCACCCATTTTGATAGCAAACATGTGGGTTTTCAAGGAATAATCACCCATTTGAAGCTGAGCATTTTCACAATGACCACTGCATTTCATGGAGCTTCCAACAAGCATGATCTAGAAGTTTTTCACAACATGGATATAGTAGTGTGTTTCTTGGGATACATGTCGATGAATGAAGTTATTGGTGCTACCGATGTCAATTAAGATAATGACTTTGCGATGCTTGATGTAGCCAATCAATTTGAAGGTTTGGAGAGTATAAATACTAGTAAAGGCATATAGGGATATTTGTGGTTCCACATCCCACGGAGTGGATGGGGGAATGTCGTCAGTGGGTGGAGGAAGAGTTTCTAGAGGTATAGCTTCAACTTTATCACCAGAAATATCCTTCAAAATGGCTATAAAGAGTTTTTTCTCCTTAAATTTATGCCTAGGAAAATATTTCTCATCACAATTGTAGCATAGACCTTTAAGTTGGCACTCCACAATTCCAACGTGGGTTAACTTGTGGATATTGAGGGGTTGGGAGGATAGAGAGGGTTTGACAGGGGGTGAGATAATGAGATGAGGACAGGGAATAAATGGTGTCTTTTTAATTTGAGCATTTACCACCTTTTGGGCGTCCCAGGCTCTTTGAGAGGCTTCCAACCTAGTAGGACGAACCATTAAGGCTTGTGCATGTATCTCTTCTTTCAGACCACATAAAAAGAATTCCTGGAAAAAGCATCAGACATGCCTTTAGTGTCGATGGTGAGTTTCTCAAAAGAAAAAATTAATTGTTTAGTTGTGCCATATTGTTTAAATTTGGTTAGTCATACCAAATAATGAGTGTCAATTTTAAAGCATTCATAGAGGTTTGAGAAAATTGTGTCCAAGTGATATAACCCTGGTGGGAGTTCTTATGCAATGAACACCATTACCAATGTTCAATATCTAAATATAAGACACCCACATGAAGTTTCACTAAGTCATTTGTGATTCCATCTAAGGAAAAAAAATGTTCTATCCGAGTGACTCGGCTTGTGAGGTCGAATCCAAAAAAACTATTGAGATCCACTTTAGGGATTCTATTCCACATTTGAGTCATATGGTTGAGAAATATCTGGGTAGAGTGAGGCTCCATGGGATTGGATGATTCAACTCCTTCATTTTGGGATGGTTGGTCCTACCACAAATAACTTACATATTGAGTTCGCATTGCCATGAATTTGGACATTTGGTTTGGCAGTAAATCCAGTTTGTCGAGCTTCTCATTGATGACCTCAAGATTTTGCTGGGTAGAGGAGTGGTTGTGGTCTAATTTGTGTTGCAACTCATCACATCAGGTTTCCAAGGAGGAGACTCTAGTGGTTAGCATTGCGCTTCGAGTAGCCATGGAGATGCGGGTACATAAAAGGTTAATGGAGAGTGGAACCAAGGCTATTGACACTACTCTTTGGGTTTGTTGAGATATTTACCTGGTAGTGGGGCAAGCAGGTCCACCAAAAAATTCATATTGGAGAGAAGTACCATGATGATCAACTTGATACAAGGATTCTGTTGAGATAGGTCTCAAATAAGTGTGTGAGTAGGACCCAAACTTTTTTTAACTCTGCAATTGTACTCCCACCTGAATAATATTGCGATGATAGAATTCTCAAATTCTCAATATTGTTGTTTGTGTAGAAATTTTGTAGACTAGTAATAGGAAGTAAGGTTTCTAGTGATAAAATGCACAAATTCTCAATACAACGATTTATGTAGGAATTTCATTGATGGGCAACATGGATTAGGGTTTTGAGGGTCCCGAGGGCAAGGGAGTGCTAGGTGCTATAGCTCTCTAATATACATGTTGGATCTAATAATAGTACTTGGCCCAATTTCTCAAGGAATTGACCAAGGAGGCTTGACCATACCCTTAGTTATACTAATGGATTACCCAGGTACTAGAGAGTAATCTTCCTAAGTGTTGTTATTGGTACTAGATTACTCTCTAGTACCTGGGTAATCCATTAGGAAGATTATACGCTAGGGCATGTGGAAGTGAAATTCCATATACAAGGGTTGTCTGATGCGATATTACTCGAAGGGGTCACAAGGGTGTCCAACCAGGTGAAACCACTTGTATTTCCTACATGTATTATTTCCCTACTGCAAATTTTCCCATTGAACATCAAATCACCGTGTTATTTATAGACACTGGAATATGTCTCTAGCCTGAAAAAATGATCTAAAATACGGGCTTGCGAAAGGGATCTAATTCCACTTGTGGTGTTCTTTATTTGTAAATTGGAAGATGCAGAGCATAAATAATGGAATTCACCTAGATTTTTTGCAGAAATGATAGATTACAACCACATTAGCCAATAAAAGAACTAGGATACCACAAAATGTTATACCTTTATTGTTGAGAGAAATGTTTACTGGTCTCTCTGAGGGGGAAACCTCCAAATGAGTAGAGCTTCGATTAAAATATATTTCACAAGACATCTCATTACATTGCTTATACTTCTTTATATAGTTCTACCTGCCTCCTAAAAACATTCTAGAGAAGGAACTTTCGAGTGGGTGAAACCTTTTAGAAATCCTTCTTACAAGTATTGCTTTCACACTACTATATGGTCCTTATCTACTATAGATGGCCTCCATACATAGCAAGATATTTATCTACTCGGGGGTTAGGATAGGACCCTAACAAAGTTCAACTATTTGTAATACCCTCTTGGATGGTAGCATATTTAAGGTGGTAAAAGGGGTTTTTGGAGGGTTCTTCGAGGTTCATTTTTGGGTTCTTATGGTTCTTCTAGCAAGATCTAACAATTCATAGAGATATCAACAAGTCACTATAGATGTGTCACTCGTAATTTGTTTCTATTCATTGGAAACATTAACTCTCACAAGGTGTAAACCTTTGGTTGTAATTTAATTAGAGACATTTTGTTAGATGCTCAACGTCATTACAATGCTTAGCTTTGTTGTAAACCCTTGCTTAATGATGATACCCGAGTTTTAATCCCTCTAAGGGTTTTCTTGAGTTATAAATTTTATCTTTATATCTTTGTGTGAATGTCGTGTTTGTTGTTGATGTATAATGGATAAACGACATAAACATTTTGGTTCTTTAAATTGTGCTTTTTGTAGCTCCCCATTAAAAGGGTATAATATGTGCTTCCATCATTGTGGCAGAGTTTGCTCTGTAATTGGATTATGTAGGAAAACAAAGTAGACTGCCTTGTTGATCTAAAATTGGATGATGTATCAAACAAGACCCGACATGACTATGTATCAATAGATGATCAATAACACAACTAACAAAGGAAAATTTTCTGACAACTTTGGGAAATAACTTTTCTTTCAGTTGGACAACATGGTAAACACACAAAAACCAAAATTAGGTAAGACATACTAACATTGTTCTCACTCTTTGTTAGGCCTTGTTGTAATTTTCCCAATAAGTATAGTTGCCCAATTAAAAATGTAACCTTTTATTCTACTTTAGAAAAAAAAAAATTGGACTTGTTCTTGCCAAAGAAAATCCTTTTTTTTTTTCAATCATGGTAGTGTCCACTTATTATCCAATTTAATATATCGTCTTGAGCTAATAGGATAAAATAGAGTTAAAATCATATCAAACATGGGAACTTTGAACTAAAGTGTATCAATTATGCTTTGATACTCGAAGGGATACTTGGTATATTATGAAAAATTGTGTATCATGAAATTGTGAGGCCATGTAATGCTGACCTAGTGGGAGCTCAAAGCCAAGGTTTTACCAGGAGATGTATCTATGCATCGAAATTACAAGGGCATGTAATATTATTATCTTAGTGGAATCTCAAGGCCACAATTAAACTAGTGGACATACTATAGTTATTTGAGGATAACTATAGGGTTGTTGTTGGGATTTTTCATATAGCTCGTACTACTAATTCCCCATTGGGGAATTGGTATGCCAAAGACAGAAAGTGAGAAATCAAGTATTACTCTACCAAGTCAAGTAAGCAAGCTAATTAAGATACAAAGAGAGGAGAAAAGAGAAACACTTGTAGTTTTTGCTCCTTAAAGGATTGTCCAAACTTTAAATGGTAGGGTAAGAAGAGGATGTCTAGCTCCAAGAGTCTCGCACACAAGACAGGCAAAAAACACCTTCCCTACTTTACAATAGAAAAACCCTAGATCTAACTTCTTAAATGAGATATAAACCCTTTTAGATGTAATTTATTAATTCATTGAACATAAAGAATGAAAACTTACATTAAACTGACACAAGTAAATAAAGGGGAAGAAACAAGATTCTATCGCAAGTAGAAAGAATAAAATAGTGGATCATTTTTTTAAATGGTTCAACCTCTCAAACCTCCACAAACAAATCAAGTAGAGAGAAAGGTGAAAATTGGGTAGTCCTTTATATGAGAAGAAGAGAAAAACACCACGATAATTCTACCTTGATGTCCAACCAAATATCGCGAAACTAGTCCAAGATCCCAACCCTGAGTGGAGGAGGTTTTTTATAAGCTTCTTGGTCCTTCTGTTGGAATACTAAGAGGGGGGGGGGGCGACGAATTAGTATGAGCACTTTTACCACTTTTAACCACAATATATAAACTTCAATCTTATCAGCAATATATCATCAATGTATCATTTATGATTGCATTCAATATATCATGAGCATATAAACATAAGCAACATCACATCAACAACATCACATCAAATACACAATACATGAGAGTTTATGTGGAAACCCAGATGGGAGAAAACCACATAATTATTTCTTATACATCAAAGAATACATTCATTGGAAGCACACACTTCCGAATTCTCCAGCTGCAACTGGAAGGAGGCTACGACCCCCTATTTACAGGCTCCAACCTGAAGTAAGATATAGCACACTAAATTATCTGGCACCAACTAGAAGGAGGCTACAACCCCCTGATTCTCAGGCTCCAACCTGAAGGAAGCTCCAACTCCCCGAGTTCTCTGATACCAACCAAAAGGAGGCTACAACCCCCTTTCTCTGCCCCATCCTGTTGCCCTGAAATATAAGTGTAGACTCACTATCACTACCACAATCACTACCATTGCCACTACCACTACCACTGTCATTGTCATTGTCACTGTCACTGTCACTATCACATCAACCTATAACCTGTCAACCTGTCACTGTATCCAACCCATCACTGTCACTGCCACTATCATATCAACCTGTCAGGGTCACAAATTCCCAACATCAACAAAACCACATCCTCTCACATGGATATCATCACCAAACCATGTTCATCAACCATGTACATCAACCTGTATCAACCATTCATCAATCATGAACCAACACCTGTACCATACCATGCATCAACAATGCACCAAGACCTATACCAAACCATGCATCAACAATGCACCAACACCTGTACCATATCGTGCACCAACAATGCACCAATACCTATACCAAACAGTGCGCCAACACCTGTACTATACTAAGTGTCAACCATGTACCCACCAAGTACATCAACCATGTACCACACCAAGTACATTAACCATGTACTATACCAAGTACATCAACCATGTACTAACATGTACAATAAACCAAGTACCATGAAATACCATATCACTCTCAATCATGCCATGTACCATAAGGTATCATCAACGAAGTGCCTCAACCAAGTACATAACAACCAAGATCACCAACATATGCCTCTACCAAGCATACACCAAGATCACCAACATATGCCTCTACCAAGCATATATCAAGATCACCAATATAGCCAAGATGTGCTACTAATCAATGTACCATAACATCACTAAGGAGTACCAACATGTACCTACATCACCAAGTTATGCACCTCATACATGTACCAAGAATATCTCTCACACCATGCACCAAAAATGTGCCTCATACATATACCAATGACTCAACAAGATACTGAGGGAATGACCATCACATCATCAACATATGACCAAGATGTACCTCAAACCATGTGTCTCAAGTATAAACCATGTACCAATATCTCCAAGATATGCATGAGCAATGTACCTTAACAAATATACCTCAACCAACATGTACCATACATCCAAGATGTGCTTCAAGGTATATACCAAAAATCACAAAGATATCCCTCAAGCATGTTCCTCATTGTCACCAAGATGCAACCTCATAACACATAGAATACCATACCTTTACATCTGTGATTGACGTGGCACCTCTGATTCTGATACACAAACCTATAGCTTTACCTTAGTCCTCATCAACTTGGCACTAGTATCTTCTATAACTTCTGTCTTGTCCTTGTGGGACAAAGACTACCTATCACGCGAGACCTTCTGTGACAAGCACTATGCAACCCACAGGAGTGCCTCGCATGACACCCTCAAGCTGACCCACAAGGGCCTGCTTAATTAGGGTTACAAAAAAACTTTAGTTCTTTGCAGCTTTGAAACTTTCTCTCTTCCTCCGCTGCCTCAAATTCGACCTCAAATTCGCCAATAGACCAAAATATTCTCACAAGATAGATATTCAATGAGTGTGTGTCTGTGTGTATCAAATGAATGTCTCATTATGTGTATTTACACTTTTTCAACCAACACCTTTCCCTCACTTTAAGTCCGACCTATAATTTATTGTTATAACAACTTTACCCTTTAATTAATTCACTTGTAACCACCTAGGGGATTCTTGACCATTCTTTGGGGCTTCTCACTTCACAAGGCCATAACTCCTCAACCGTGAGGAACCACGTGGTGTAGCACCTATCACCAGAAATGACATGATGAGGACTATCCATCCACGAGTGAGTTACCTACATTTACATTGTTCTTCATGTCCTTTTTCCTCAAACAAATTTGGGTCTCATGACCACACCTCCGAGGCTTTATGTAGACTTCATCAAATGCACCCAACAAATCTATTGACATCAACCACTCTTGTTGACATCAATGACAATTAACTCACCATCAATCTTGACCACAACTCTGGGGTATCTCGAACGCTCCAAGGCTTGACATCAATGACAACCAATTGTCCAACAATCTCCCCCTTTGGCATTGATGGCAACACTCATACTCCAATACTCATGCTCCCCCTATGACCATTTCTCCTCATAAATGTTTCTCTCTCTCTCCCTTTGACATCAATGGCAAAGGGTATATCTCCTTGGGGATACTCCCCCTATATTCATGCATATGTTCTTTCTCTTCACATGTTTCTTTCCATGTTCCTCTTCTCTTTTGATAGCAAAGAATGACTCCCCTTTAAAGTACACCTTTTATGAACAATCCTTCTTTGACTTCATGTGCTCGACTCTTTCTCTCCCTTTGACATCGTGGGAAAAAGAATAACTCCCCCTATTGGTATGTCTCCCATGTCTGCATGCTCTTGATCTTCCTTTCTAGATCTCTTTCTCTGATGATTTATCTTCCCTTGACTTCTCCGCAAGATGTAGAATAATATGGGATTTCCTGTGTATGTTTCCTTTCCTCTCTTCCAATGATGCTCATTGTCCATTGGTGATTCCTCTTGTAATTCTCTAACATATATAAAAAGCATTCAAAATTTATTGACTTCAAATGACCTGTCATGTTCACTATTTAGACATTAATGACCATACTGTTCAACAATGTCCCTCTGATGATATAACTTCTGTTGAAGGTTTCTCTTTCCCTATTCTTCTATGCTTTTCACTGCTTGTCTTCTTGTGACCAACTAATTCCACTGATTCCAATAAAAAATACGCTCTATCATATCTCTGTCTAGACATGCCAATGATATCATAAATCCATCTCTATCCACATGTCATAAACTGTCCATAACTCTGCTACTCAACTATCCACAATGTCGACCCATCTGTCATTGTATTATTATGAAGGATTCTTTGTGTAACTGATCATCACATATTCTTGTTTCTCAGAATGAATCAAATATGTCCACTGCTCTGCAATACATCCTTGAACCTGTAATGAATATATCCCTGCCTGGAAAGTGTGTCAATAATATTCCTTCGATGGGAACACTGCTTCTCAATTGATCATTTTGTACTTCTGCTATCTGATTGCTCTAAATCTGTCTCTGCAAACACTTCAAACTACTTGAAGGATGGTTCTCTGATCTATAGTGGATACTACATAGACTCCCCCTCTTCAAAATTCTTATTGTTGGGGGTCTCCAAGCCAAATGGCTTAGAACAATGGAGGAATCCGCCCTAATGTAGAGTAATCTTCCTCTTGATTTGTAAATTCA
>SNQJ01S0274743.1:0-11503 GCA_010110895.2 Picea sitchensis | reverse complement strand
ACCAAAAGTCATGTGGGCCCCGTTTGGGTAAGTTGGTGCATCAACTTCCCGGGGTCGTAACTTTTGCATACGATCTCCGTTTTAGGCGTATGATAGCTCGTTGGAAAGATCTATCCAAGGTCTACAATGCTCGAGACAAAACAGCATCATTAGATGGTATTTTTTGACAACAACATACCCAAAAAAACATCGTTTAGGGCCTCAAAATGGCCCCGGAAGTTCAGGACCCGAAAAAACTGCTAAAAATAGTAAATTGTGTGAAAAGTGAAAAACTGAAAGAAGCAATGGTGGGGGTCCAAGTAGAATAGGTGGGTGGCCACCAATATCCACCTGGATCAGGACCACTTTGTATTTCATCCATTTGTGCACCTTATCAACCATGATAAGACAATAATGATTCATCCTTACATCAAACAACATATTTGACATTAATAAACATCAATCATCTTTGACATCATTTAATCATCCTTTGGCATCAATCAATTCCTTAATATCCATCCTTTGACAACAATCAGTCAATCATCCTTTGGAATCAATCAATTCATTAACATCAATCAATCACTTGACATCAATCCTTTGACATCAATTAATTAAACCTTTGGCATCAATGACAACATGATCCAACAATCTCCCCCTTTGGCATTGATGGAAATACCAATATTGATGTCAACATGTGCACAAGGCATGTTGTACATCAATAGTCATCAATCACATATGTGTGACTATCTCTCCACATCAATAATCATCAATCACATCAATGTGACTATCTCTCCCCCTTTGACATCAATGGAAAAGGGTCATTTTCTTCTTGGGGTTGCTCCCCCTACTTGAAATCTCCTTGGGGCTACTCCCCCTGCCTGAATTCCTTTTATCTTCCTTTGAATAATCTCTCCCCTTTTGAACAAGGGATATCACTCTGATGTAATGTTGAAAATACATCGTTCGTGCTCCCTCTGTGACCATCGCTCCCCCTGGAATTATGCCTCTGTGCTCTTTCTTCAAATATAGGGCTCTTTCGTAGTATGCATTTGATAAATATCTCCTCCTATAATCATAGGAAGACAAATGACTCCCCCTATGGGTATGTCTCCCCCTATCTTCTCGGCAATATGAACAACATGCTTTTGTTGCAAATGCTTCTGCTCAATTGGATCATAGAACAACCACTCTTTCTATGACAATCCTTGGACCTGGCCATGCATCAAAAACTCGTGCCATACCAAACATCATGAAGCAAAAGATATGTCAATGAATGATCAAATACATCATGTACCAAAACATGTGCCAACAATATACCAATCATATGCCTCCATCAACATGCCAACCATGTGCATCTACCAATATGCCAACCATGTGCATCAAACAGTTGTCATATCACTCATGATATGTCTTCACCATGTACTAAGTTCCATAGTCATGTATCTCAATCAATCAAGAGCCTCAACTATATCATCCCATATGTCATGTACCAAAGTATTGTTGGACAACTGAGAGGGGTGGGGGGGTGAATCAGTTGTCACTGTGCTTAAACAATTATGCCCATTTTAAACTCATTACCAAACACTCAATAATGATCACAATAATTCAGGGAAGTAAGCAATAGAGTATTCAACATCAATCACACACATGAAATAGACAGAGACAGATATTCCTGAGGAAACCCATAAAGGGAGAAAACCTCTTCTTCTTGATATGATAAGTAGTCTTTATTTCTGTACATTATCATTCTTATGAGATCCAATTCCTTTTGAGGCTACCACCTCTATTTTACAAGCAGCAACTTGCTGAGAGCACCAACTCTCTGGTTTCTCTAGCACCCACTAGAAGGAAGGACCAACTCCCTGAGTGGTTTGGGATCAACCGCTTTTCTCCCCGCAATCCACCTCCAAATGCCACGTACCCTTTCTCCAAAATCGTGGTTTCGATTGCGGCCCACCTTCAACTTTTTAAAGTTCATGCATCTTCAATCCCCGCAATGCGACGGGATCGTCGATCTTACGATCTTGACGGTGCTCCTGAGCGGACAGTTCATATTTGTTCTTTCACGATCTACGGATCAGATCTAACCTCCCTAAATCAACGGTTGTGATTTACTTCGTGATCCGGGCTCCGGGAGTTTCAAATCTCAAACCATGCTTTTCTTTGTATGCCAATCTTCCGGAGTCGATGATCTGCGGCCAACTATCCTTCTCAATCAACGGCTCTACTTCCACTTCGGGAATTTGACCTTTCAACCAGATCGACAATTCTGCGACCCCTTCCTCGATCAACAGTTGAGATCTCCTTCGAGTCTCCAAACTTCTGAAATCTCAAATCTCAAACTTACGCTCTGGATCAGACGACCCAGATTCACTTCAGAGGATCCAACGCTTGAGATCTTCTTTGTATGATCTGACAACTGAGATTTACTTCGGGTGATCCAATGGTCGATACGTCTTTTCTTGATCAGATGGCCCAGATTCACTTCGGATGATCCAACGCTTGAGATATTCTTCATATGATCTGACGACTGAGATTTACTTCGGGTGATCCAATGGTCGATACGTATTTTCTGGATTAGACGACCCAGATTCACTTTGAACGATCCAACACTTGAGATATTCTTCGTATTGTTATCCCCGATTTCTAGGGATAACTAGGAGATCATGTCTCGAGGCCCACAGGTCCTTGACATGGAGTACCGAGAGCAGGATTGACCTGAGTATGGCCCTGGAGGGCCCATCCTTCTTCTTCTTCATCAAACTTGTCCTGTCAGTAGCAGCAACATCCATCACCATCGGCCTGGACTTGCATCAGAGAAGACTCTTGCTCCATGAGGTAATTGGTCCAGGTATCATGGTATGTGTCATGTTTGATCATTATAACTTTCATATATATGCATCAGGTTCCTTACATTTCTGACAACTGCTTGGATCTTACACTAACCCACTTGACCATTGTTGGAGGGATTAACGGGGTTCCCTAGCAAGCTTGTACCCATAGTTTTTGGTTAGCCACCAAGGGGATTTGAAGAACCATCGTCCGCTCCCACCATATTATCATTTTACATATTATCTCCCATACATCCATCCCATTCCCCTAGTCCGGACATTAGGATGACCTATTTGAGGGATTACACTTTTTCCTGTGGGAATAAGGGGCTAAAGGCCCAGGAGGTAAAAGCAGTTGGTAAAAGATAAAATCCAAAGGAAATAAAACCTAGAGATGCCTCGCCCAGGGATCCCCGAGAAGGCAATAAAAGGCCTCTCGATAAGAAACAAAAGGGACCCAAAGAAAAATAATAAAACAAGACCTAACTAAGAGGATGGGAGGTCTCATCACGAGCCGACCCATTATATTCATAGGTATCTAGCAGTATGACATTGTCATTATCTAGTCACCACGCCAGGGCAATGACCCTTGGTTGCATGGCCAAGGGAAAGGGGGTCTCATCACGAGCCAGCCTTATCATTTTTTCGAAAATACTCGTGGGTAACACTGTCAGCACTGGTCACCATGCCAAGGCAGTGTCCTCTGGTCAGACCTTGAATCAAAAAAGAAAGAAAAAGTAATAAATAAACAAAGAATAAAGGCAATAAAGGGCTTGGAAAGAACTGCATCCATGACAGGTATAGCTTGCCTCCTACAAAGGCACCCACGAATAATACCTACCCCTTGTCTTCATTGTGTTTGGACATCCTTAGACCATACCACCTCGTATTACATGGCTTGAATGATGTCCTTTTGAGACTTTCATCTTCTTATGGATGCTGGCCCAATAGGTTACCTTGTCTTCTTCTTCAACTTTGTATAGTAGATAAGTGTAATGTCTTTGAGCTATTAGAGTATATGCTAGGGGTCTTATGCATGTATTTGATAAAATTATTGATGAAATATGACTGACATTGCTATGATCCCGAGGACTAATGAGCCCATGGAGGGTGAAGTTTTTGATGTGCAAGACCATTCCCGACGGACAGGTACCAATGGACTGGTACACATGGGGAGATGATTAGCTCGGACCTCCTTGGGGCTAAAGAGCCCATCAGATGGTTGTTGGGATCCCATCAGGGGCAGAGACAGGACAGTGATATGATGAGCCTTTGCACACAAGGGAAAGAAGGATGTTCCACCCAGGACACTTTGGTTGAGCCCAGCCTAGGGGGGATGACCCACTTCATATGGAACGTTTTCCTCTTGATGGACAGGACGTCACCCAGGAGATTCAGACGTCATCTTGAGCGTGTGGCAGTTTGATGGGATTACTGGCACGTGTGGCAGCTTAGAGGAGCCCTAAAAGGGATAACGCCTGACTTCTGGATGCTGGACATGCCCAAAAAGGGCCAACATATCCCTCAGAAGGGCTTGACGTCCCACCTTTTGCTCATTTTCTGTCTTTTACTTAGCAGTTAATGTAAAAACAGTGTAATGTTTGTAGTCAGCCTTGTCGGCTGTTTTAATGACCTAATTTGTAAATTAAAGGTCATTGGATGATATATATTGAGGATGTTTTTCCCTCATTTGGACATGACACAACTCACTCTCTTGTGAGATCTGATTTCTTGCGCCCCACTAGGGTAATTTTGGTGTTTAAGTGAGGTGCACTTGTTCTTGGAGGATTTTTTCTTGGCATTTATGGCATTTCTCTCAAGGAAGGTTTACAACTAGGGTTTGCTTGTGCTTTCTTCATGACATGTAAGTGAATTTTCATGCAAAACTTCTTAAATGAATGGTTGTAGGTATAATTTCTTACATTTGTTTATTGTATTGCTGATTTAAAACCCTAGGTAACAAGCACACAAGTAGGTTATTGTTACATGTCCCCTTGTTGAGAAATAGTTTTCAACCTCTGAAGAAAGAAGATAGAGCCTAGCCATTGCTACACTTATCTTCCTTCTTCTGAGCTAGCGTTGAAGTTATAAGTTGAAAAGAGGAGACATCCTAGGCCTAGATTTCCTACACCTAGGGTTTCACCTTCTAGGGTTTGAAGGCCTTGCCATTGCAACACTTTCTCCCTTAAATTAAATTTATACTTTGAACTAGCCGTTTTTCCAAGTTTATTTAGAGAAGGAGGAAAGAGCACGAGGCCTTGCTTAAGAAACACCGAAGTGAGCCTCTTTCCCCTAGGGTTTTGATTCTAGGGCCCTGCCTTTGCAACACCATAGAACCCTACCTTCTAGTCTCTAAGTTTTCATCCTCCCGAGACCTTGTGTCCTTACCTTTGACTCCATATACCCTAAGGCACTGATTAGATCTCCAACATTGAAGCTTTAGTGTACAAAACAACTCTTTAAAACCCTAAATTTGAAACCCTAACTAACATTGCTAAACCTAATAAAGGATGACGTCATAGTTGAATATCTCATCTTGACGCAGCAAAAGTGTAATATAAGCAATTGAGTGATGACGTCAAGCATTTATTGAACAAATTATTGATTGGATATACCGTTGGCTTGGTCATCTTGGTAGATATTAATGAATTGATAATCTTTCGTAGGCTAATTAACAAAACGTTGACTTCATCTTGTATCTATTTCATTGCTTATTGAATGAAATCAGATAGTTAAAGAAGTACTAACCCTTTGAGTTATAGCCTGCAAATATATATATTGTGTTGCTATTGTCTTTTTCAGGCAGGTGTTTTCAACAGGGCATACACTTCTTTTATTGGTTGATTAGCTGGACTATTTGACTCTGGTGGTAACCTGCGAGGAGGGAACTCTTAAAACTTGACCTTGTATCTTTTGCCTCTTCAAACCCCAAGTTACCGGGGGCGTCTCCCCTGGGCTAACCTCCCTAAACAAAAAGAACCTCCCCATCGAGGTGACATTGGGTGGGGAAGGTTCATGTTGCACCAGTTTGTCCTCTATCCTTTAGCCTGTGACCTAACTACAAACTGAGTGATAACACGTATGATATGACGATTGAGATTTACTTCGGGTTATTCGACAGTCGATACGTCTTTTCTGGATCAAACAACCCAAATTCACTTTGGACGATCTGACGCTTGAGATTTTCTTCGGATGATCTGACGACTGAGATTTATTTCGGATGATCGGACAATCGAGATTTACTTCGGATGATCTGACACTTGAAATTTACTCCAGATGATCTGACGATTGAGATTTACTTTGGATGATTCGATGGTCGATATTTACTCCGAATGATCTGACGAATTAGATTTACTTTAGATGATTCGACAGTCGAGAATGTATTTCGGATCTCCAAGTCTCTGGGCTTCAGGAATTTCAAATCTCAAACTGAATTCTTGAGGTGAAATTTTCCTGAAGTGTAACCTCCTCACATCTTTATACTTGAAATGAATGTTGTTCATTTGATAAAGATCTTAGATCAACGATTGGATTTTTTTGTGATGCAGCTTTGCCTTGGATTAATTCCAACGTCTCTCCATCTTTTCTTATCCTATCCTTCCATTTAATTTGATCCGACGACTGACGGAGATTCGGATAATCAAATTCTCAAACCTTGTGCCCCGTTTATCTTATCCTTCCACTTAATGTAATCCAATGGCTAACGGGTATTCGGGTGATCGAGATCTCAAATATCAACACTTGCTTATCATGTCCTTCCACTAATTCAATCTGATGGCTGACGGATATTCAGGTGATCGAGATCTCAGATCTTAGCCCTTGCTTATCCTGTCCTTCCATTAATTCAATCCAATGACTAACGAATATTCGGGTGATCAAGATCTCAGATCTCAGCCCTTGCTTATCCTGTCCTTCCACTAATTCAATATGATGGCTAACGTGGTCTTCCAACTTGGTCTGCCACATGTCCTTGTAGACATGGTCTGCTGACGTGGTTCTCCCTCATCTAACGATCGTCGGGTATTCGGTTGAAGGTCCTTTGGATCAGTGATCTAATGACCACTATCGCTCTTCCTCTTGATCTTGTAGACAACAATTTCTCATGGTCACGTCATTCCCAATGCTATCATTATTTCTTTCTTGTTTTTCGTCATTGCACACTCTGCTTGTAATCATGCCATCATTACTGTTGTTCTTACCTGTAAACATGCCATCGTTGATGTTTCTCTTGCCTATAAACATGCCATCGTCGTTGTTGTTATTTCCATCAATGACAAGCACACGCTTCCTGTAAAACATGCCAACAATCTCCCCCTTTGGCATTGATGGCAACCCTGAAAGGTTGCACTATTCTACTTAGACCTCCAACTATGGCATACAGACCACACCTTTTCTCCCCCTTTGACATCAATGTCAAAGAAAACATGCTCCCCCTGAGCTATTGCAGTACTTTTCAGAGGTATCATATATTCAACCAACACAAACTCCCCCTGACAGGATGGACTCTCTTAGGTGAGAGAAGAGATGACACCCAACTTGTGACGAAGATATTCAAATGGTGTCTTGGCTAGGGGTTTAGTAAATATGTCTACAATTTGTTCTATGGTTGGAATGAAATGAGCCTGAACAATCTTATTGGTGACTTTCTCTCTAAAAAAATGGTATTTTATGGGGATGAGCTTGGTCTTGGAATGAAATAATAGATTCTTGGAGTTGTTCAACTTCAGCTTCAGCTGTGTCCTCTGTAGTAGACTCAATATTCTTCACCTCTCTTATTGGGACTCCTTCATCAACCTTTAAATCAATGTAATCAACTAATTTATACAATATTTTATTAAAGCATCTATATCCTTTACCATTGGTAGCATATCCTAAGAAGATGTCTTCATCAGCCCTGTCATCATACTTGCCTCTCAACTACTCCATTTTGTTGTGGAGTTCATGGGATTGTGTATTCTCTCCTGATCCCATGTTTATCACAGAATTCCATGAAATCACTTGACATAAATTCTCCTCTGTCTGATCTTACTTCCTTTAGCCTGTTGCATGTTTGACTCTCAATTAAAGCTTTAAATATTTTAAATTTCTCAAATGCTTCAGTTTGTTTTTTAGAAAAGCAACCCAAGTGAGTCAGGAGTAATCATCAATGATCAACATGAAGTAGTTTTCCTTCTCTGTGCCTTCTTGTCTAGATGGTCCACATAAATCCATATGAACTAATTGGAGTGGTTTCTTTGTTGAAGTAGAGCTCTTTGGATTTAAACTATGTCATGGTTAGATTTCCTACTTGGCAGGGTTTATATACAGAATCTTGTGGCTTTGATAATTTTGGAAGATATTTTACTGCCTCAATATTTTTGAGCTTGATTAAGTGGTCAAAGTTTAGATGTCCAAGTCTCCTATGCCATAACCAGCTTTCATTATGTTTTCTTAAATGACACTCTTCTCTATCTTCTTTCAACACACATGCATTATTATCTATCCTTATGTCTTTAGCCACCACTTGTCCTAAGTTTACATTCTTTACCTTACAATCTTTGGACATGAAAACCTCTTCACAACCTCTGTCACACATTTGACTTACACTGAGCAAAACATCATGGGCATCTCCTTTGCCATTACTCAAACTCACCATCCTTTTACCCTTTATTTTACCTGGTTCATCATGATTTCCAAAGGTCTCATTATTGTTTTGCTTTTACTTATAGACAGAAACATATCCTTGTATTCAGTCATGTGTTTGGAACATCCATTGTCTATATACCAGGGGTCTTTTTGTTTTTGAGCTGAAAGTACTAGACCACATTTTTCACTATCTTTCTTTTTCCATGTGCTGGCATTTTTAGCTAAGGGTTTTATCCTTGGATCCGCTTTGTAATTCTTCAGATGGAAATTTGCAGCTTTGTGGCCAAAGTTATGACAATTATAGCATTTGAGCTCATTGTTCAATAGGTCAAAGTGATTGGTGCAACGTTGTATACTCATTGGTTATTTATTATTTCTTGACCTCCTCAGTTGCATGTCTCTAAACTTAATTTGACAATTTTCAATCTGTGGTTGTTTGTTACTTGGTTGTCTCATTCTTTGTTGTGACAGATATTTATTCCTTGGGTGTCTTGATTGCTCATGTCTAAATCTTAAGGAACAATTTACAGCTTTGTGGCCAAAGTTAGAACAGTAGAAACAATATCCATAGAAAAAATCTTTGTACCTAGAAAATGGTTGTCTTCTTTGAGCAGGTCGATTTCTTCCATGTTGATGATTTCCTTGAGTAGAGGGTTTATTATTTCTTTGTTCTACAGATTCAGTTCTGGCACCTTTTTCTTTACTCCTCCTTGGCGGCTGATTATCTTCCTTTGTTTATGCAGGTTTGTTGTTGTCATTGGTTGTAGATTTGACAAACTTGATGGATTATTTGTTGCTTGGTTGGCCACTACTTGATCCCTCTTCATAACCCAAACTAGTTTTCAACTTTTGATTCCTTTACTGATTCAAAATGGTGGCTAATCCTTCTGAGGCTTTGATGCTTGACAGATTCTAGTGATACAAGGCTTGAAAATTCTCCAACTCTTTTCTAGTTTTCACTACTTCTTCCAGAGCTTCACATCTTGCCTTCTTCTCTGATAACTATTGTTTCAGAATGTCCTCTATTTTCTTTGCCTCTTCTAATTCCACTTTTAACAGGGCAAAGTCTTCATCAGGTTTTTTGCTGTCTTTCTCAAACTGTATCAACAATTGTTTTTTCTTTTTCTTCTTAGATCTGATTCTAGCAATTTATTCTAGGGCACTGATCAGTTCTCCTTCCAAGTCAACCATAGCTTCTTCATCATTAACATCACTTCATGTGCTTTTATTATCATAATCCTCTTTGTCTATAAGCATAAAGTCATTAACCTTATCTTCACAAGAAGAGTCACTATCTATGTCTCCTGAAGAGTCATCACTGTTTACACATAAACTTTTATTTTTACCAAATATTCAGTATGGACTCTATCAAATGGAGGGATCCGATTATATGCACTCTTACATAAAGCAAGGATTAGGAGGGAGCTAATCCTATGATCCATTGAATATGATGAAATGCATATATCCATGGTAGCAGCCGTGAAAGACAATACGTGTTCATCTCAACCGCAGAAGAAGACCTCTTCGAAGAAAATCCTTAAAGTGTTCATGGTTGTCCATCCAGATCCGTGAACCGATGATGAAAGGAAGAAGTGGAATCTCTAGAACATGGAATCTCCATGAACCCAAGAGATAATGAAAAACATGAAGAAGAACATGAAGATTCCAACAAAGAAAGAAAGGCCAGAACAACCAGTCATTACATCAATAATCACAAGATTACCAATTCGGATATGAACGCAATCAAGAAGAAGAACTGAAAGTCATGATGAAAAATAGTGTATGGAAGACTTATGAATGAAAGCATTGCGAGATCCAGAACCAGAGGTTCTCTCAGATGGAGGGAGAAGACTATGATGATTACTTGTTCCAGTACACTAGACATATCACTACATGAGTCATTTTATCATCCGCAACATCCATGAGTTGGAGTTCTACATCAGATAAATGCAAAGAATGTTCTCCAGAGAAATTGAATAAAGAGCATATGAAGAGCAATCTCAAGACTTTGAGACATATCAGAAAGAGACTCCTGTATGCAAATAAGAAGAAAACAACTTGGTGGAGAACCTCCAGTGCACAACAAAAGCATGGTGAATATTTCTTATAACATCAAGATGACTACTCAGAAGATCAGATCTCATGATGATAGAAGAAGTGACACATGGATATGTTCCAGTTCTCCAACTATGATATACTCTAATGTTCATATCTACATGAAGCCTTCACAGTATTCCAGACCAAAGCACATTTGAAATCAATCATTACATTATCCATGATGAAGTCCAGAAAGGAGAGGTAAAGCTCGAGTATATTCCCACTGATGAACAAACAACAGATATTCTAACAAAACCTCTATCCAGAATCAAGTTTGTATATTTACGAGAGAAGATGGGGATCGAGAAGATTCTCCAAGCTAAGAGAAGGTACGGAAAAATATTTTTGGAAAACATTTATTTTTGTGATTTAAGTAACTCTCCAGTTAGGAGGGAGCATTGATCTTTGCAATTGAAAAATAGTCCAGATTGGACAGATGCTTTCCTGTTCGGAAAGTGGACTGAGATTTCTAATGGACAATGACTTCCCATTGTAGTTAACATGGGAGGTAGACTGATTGATAATGTATCATAGACAACGACTTCCCATTGTGGTTAACATGGTGAGTGGTCTAGGACAGTCATTATTCTTGGCAGTCACTCTGAGTAATGGTCAAGTAGAATGGTCTACCTCGCCGGGCAGTCATTCTTTCGAAGTTCACAGTTGTGAGCAGTTTTGAAGAATGGTCCATTTTGGATGTTGATGTAGGACAGACATTCCTCGAGGGTTATACATTCTCTCCAGGTTACACTTTTTCTAGTGTCGGAGGAATGGCCTAGGGTGGGGAATGGTCCAGATAGTTATTCCTTAGGGCAGACTCATTCTCTCCAAGTTACACTTTTTTTAGTGTAGGAGGAATGGCCCAGGGTGAGGAATAGTCCAGGCTCAACAATCAGGGATAGTCATTCCTTAGGGTAGACTCATTCTCTCCAGGTTACACTTTGTTTAGTGTCGGAGGAATGGCCCAGGGT
>SNQJ01S0274742.1:0-11503 GCA_010110895.2 Picea sitchensis | reverse complement strand
AAATTGCCAGGTCCTTCCTTTATTATTATCCAGCAAATGAAGGGATACAACCTACAGCAAAACCCATTGTAACTTCCTCTTCTTTCTCTCACAGTCTCCTCTCTCATAATACAATATTCACCATCATCCATAGCTGCAATACATTTCCCTCATAAAAGAGGGTTTCCTTCTAGGGAAAAAAACCCTAACATAATCTCTACTATTAGATCTGTGACCTTATAATGAACGGTCCAGATTTACAATGAAATTACAATATACTTTTACAAGGAAATTTTTTCTTCAGGGGCTTCTCCCCCAAACCCCCGCTGGGGGCCCGCTTACCCCCAGACCCCCCAGCTGGGGGGATAGGCCCCCCGGACCCCACAGAGGGGGTACCCCCCCTCTGCACTCCCCCACGTGGAAGAGTGTACATACTTCTGGGGTGTAAATACTTCATGGGGTATAAACATGGATGAAAGCAAGGACCTCTGAATCAGGAAGATAATCAGGCTCCACAACCAACAATTGTTATTGCAAGAATTCGACATCACCATCAAATATCGACCCAGAAGAGAGAATCTTGTTGCAGAATTCCTGTCTCGCATACCCAAAATAGATGGTTCCTTGATAGTTGAAGACCAATTTCCAGACGAAAATTTGTTCATTGTCACTACTAAGCCACCTTGGTACGCTGATGTGGCGAATTATCTGGTAGCCGGGAAACTACCAACACTCCTATCATCAAGGGAAAGAAAATTGATCATCCAACACAGTGCACGATTCACTTGGATTGGTGGATATCTTTTCCACACATGGGATGATCTCCAAATCCGAATATTTGTACGAGATGATGAAATCTACGACATACTGAAGGTAGGGCATGACAAGCCCTGTGGCGAACATTTTGCAGACTGCAGGACTGGACATAAGATTTTACAAATGGGCTATTATTGGCCCTCAATATTCATAGATGTAAAAAAATATGTCCAGACCTGTGACAATTGTCAACGGATGGGTCGACCAGTCCAAGCGGATGAAATGCCACTGAAAGCACAAGTAGTCATAGAACTGTTCAAGATATGGGCACTATAATTCATTGGCCCCTTCAAGCCGAAGTCAAATAAGAAGGCCTATATCCTAGTTGCAACGAACTACATGACCAAATGGGTAGATGCAGAAGCCTTACCAAATGGAATAGAGGAAGTAGTCATCAAATTTATTTTCAAATTATTTGTACATTATGGATTACCGAGGGAAGTAATCACCAATGAGGGGGTCACAATTTACAGCTCATAGAATCATGACCACCCTGAACATTTATCATATTAATCATAGAGTTACTTCTCCATACCACCCACAGGAAAATGGATAGGTAGAAAGAACAAATAAAGTCTTGGAGGCAATTTTGACAAAAACAATGTCAACAAACCGACAGAATTTGGCAACTAAGCTTCCAAATGCCTTATGGGCATATCGTACAACATGGAGTAATACCACTAGCTACTCTCTTTAACATTTTGTCTATGGTAAAGAACCTATATTTCCAATTGATTTCGAGATCAAGACTCTAAGGATGGCCCAAGAGATTGGAATGGATCTTACAGAGGCACATAAACAACGCCTACATCATCTCAATGAGTTGGATGAAGAATGCATGTCCTCCTTGGAATGCACAGCTATTATTCAGCAACAGAGATCTAACTGGCACGATAAACATATCAAGAAGAAATGTTTCCAAAAAGGTGATTGGGCACTTCTCTATGATTCCAGGTTTCAATATTTTCTTAGAAAATTATAGACAAGGTGGTTGGGACCATATGAAATTAAGGAAGTTCGTGATAATGGCACTGTCACTCTAATTACCATCGACGGATCCGGTTCTCCTTTTCGGGTAAATGGACATCGTCGAATCCTTCTGCCAAGAAGTAAGTAACGATACTACTGTTCATATTTTAGCTGGATGGGAAGGTAACCCAACAACCTCAACTCCATAAATGATGATTTTTAGCACTGTACATATTTTATATAGCTTCCTTTACAGATTTGATTGAGTTTTCAGTTTTTTTCTTTTTTTAGGAAAGTCACTTGAGAGAATAAGAACTAGAAAAACTGATTGTAATGAATATAATTAGCACTCTTTTTTGTTCCTTGATCTTATTTCATTCTGCAAAAAAAAAAAAAAAAATTCCAATAAATATAAACCCTGTCTTTACAAGAAGATGAACATGCACATACACCATCCAATACTTCGATTATTTCATAAACTTACCCATATAAATTGAATGAATTTAGTTGATGACTAATCAATTATAGAAAACAAAAACGTCTGTGGGAGTTTTTTTTCAAATCACTTAATTAGATGGGTAAAAATTTGAACATCATCGTTGGTGTTCATTTGAAAACAAAACAATTGTCATTCCTTTGAAAAGAACAATTGTTTTTACCTTCGCATGATCGCGGATTCCTTTGCAAACAATTGTTGTTCCTTTGAAAAGAACAACTATTGTCACCTTTGCATGATTGTTGTTCCCTTTGTAACTGATATCGTCCATTCAAAATAGTGATTGTTGTTCCTTCTGTCACACTGTTGTTCCCCTTATAATTCTCGTTGTTCCTTTTTCAATAACGTCATTTATTAGAAAGGAACAATTGTTGTTCCTTTCACGATTTTTTCTCATTGTTATTCCTTTCTTTGTTATGTCAGTCACCCCTTTGGATATGACCTTCATCGATCCCTTTTTCATCATCACTAGTTCTTATTTGTCATTTTGTGTGAATCATTTAACATACCTTACTAAACTATTTTTGGATTAATTTCTTCGAATTATCTTAAAAATTGTTCACAATTCATTAACCACCATAATGCGTTTCCTTCCCCTATATATCTACATATACTTGAATGATAAATGATTTCATATCATAATAAGGAATCTTAAACACATTCTTACTTGGCAATGTTACACTTCGTATGCCATCCCTCACTCTTAAGGAGTAGATGAGCCTCCCTTGATAAGAGCCTAAAACAAATAAAATAAATAAATAAATTATAATAAACCAAAATCAAAATCAAAATAAAGTTTTTCACAAAGTAATAAACTTCTCCCATAAAGGATAGGGGGTCTCATTATGAGACGACCTACCATGATCATCAGATAATAACATAAGTGATATTCCCACTAGGGCTACCACACCAGGGCAATGGCCTTTGACATTTTTTTCATCAGAGGACAAGAGGTCTCATCATGAGCCGACTTGTTCACTTAGGTTACTATCTAGTGAGTGGCATTATCATCATCTAGCTACCAAACCAGGATAATGGTCTTCTTGGGAAAAGACAATTCAAACTATTTGTTAAGGATACGGGCTCATCTATGGGTTAAAAGGCGACCCTGTTGAGGCTATGGATACCTACTGGCTGCAGTGGCTCTGCCTGTGGTATCGAATTTTACCGTAAATATGCCAAGTTTCAATGTGTTCTTAGATTACTTTTCTAAACGATGAGGCTATCATTCTGGTTATATCCAATAAACAAGGGAAAGTAACAATGTTATGATATGTGGAACATTTTTTTTAACATGTGAACAAATTTAAAATCATTCAGAATATTTTTCCTCAAAGGGTTTCTAACACAGGTATGATAATTCGAATTTCCCACACAAAGTGATGATTATCATAAGCACCGTTAAAGTGATTTTTGAAAAAGTTATTAATGATGGTTTTTCTAGCGGCGGCAGTGGCATAGCCTCGCAATAACTACCCACCATTATTACACTCATACATTTTGACGGTCGAGGTCGACCTTTCCATTTATGGGGGTAAGATTCTTGGAACAATTACTGATAGATTACAATGAGTGCAGTAAATGAGAAAAATTCACATTTTTATACAAATTATTGTTATATATTTGTTATTTCTATTGTTTCAAAAGCTGGTTGAGTTCAGCTACAGCAAGGAATGATCGTCATCCTCACTTTCTCACATAAAATGGGTGGTCGAAGTTTGCGTTGGGAACCAACATTACTACAGGTAACTGAGCATGCAAGAGCAATATTACAACGGTTGGGATAGAAAAAGTAATTCAACCAGTTGCAAGGATACAACACGAACATCACACTTGAATTCTTTCAGAACTTGCAGGGAGGGGTGTCCATGGTTCAAGATATATGAATTTGAGTCACGGAGGAAATCATAGCAGAGGTTACAGGCCTCCCTAACATAGACATACAATGGACTGGAAAATATACATCGCTCAAAGAAGTTGTAGAATCTTTTGTAGATCCTTGAGAGGAACTTGAAAAAAAGGGAAAGGGACTTAACCCCGATGCTCTCAGTGAGCCATGGAAAGAACTGGCTGGTGTAATACAGAAATATATCACCTGCGATGGAAGGTACGATGTGATCCACCCATGCCACCTCAAACTGTTAGCAGCTCTCAAACAACGGTTAGTAATCAATTTACCATTTTTTCTAAATGCCATGTTACATGAGGTTGCTATAAGAACACAAAGGGCCAAGGATATTGTTACTATAATTAGCCACCATGGATTAGTGAAAATGATAGTAAATAAGGCCCTGAGTCAAACTCAAATCACTTGGAGTAATCTAATCGAGGCCAATAGGCCTCTACAATTGGAACAACCTGATTTGCGTCATGAAAACCCACCACAGGGAATTGAGATGGCATGGGAAGGGGTAGACATCGCCCAAATGGAATTTGCATTACCTCAACTAGAAATTGAGACAGGCCCCGTCCAATTACCTCATACCTCACATGTGGAGGCATCAACGAAAAAGATAAAAAGGACAATTGTTGTCCCTAAAACCCCCACTTAGAGTAAAAGAAGAAGCAAATGGACAGAACAACCTGAAGAAACCCAGGAAATGATAGAACAACCTGTAGAAATACAGGAAATGATGTAGACAGATCAGCCCTCACAGGAATATATTCAGGGAAGTGAACAGACAGAACAAACCCCACAATAAAACATTCAGGAAGATACCCATCCATCACTAAAACGCCTCATAGAACAGTTTTTAAAAATCTACCAAATATAAATGGCTCAATTATTAGGAAACTTAGGGACGTCAGTCACCAAAGACACAAGCAGGTCTAAAGTACCAAATTCATCCTCAAACCCTACTATGGACCCCCTTGAAACATGAATGTCATTCCCTAAAGATGAAGAAAAGGAAAAACCTCACACTGAGGTAAATATCCCTATAGAGCTAGCTGAGAACATAAAGGGGACAGAGGAACAGTTCTTGACTGATCAGGGTGAGGAAAACCCTGAGAGTTCACAAAAACCTAAATCAGGAAAAATCCACAGTAGAATCAGAAGGTTAAAATAGGAAAACAAGTTGTTGAAGAGAAGGGTTAAAAGGATTATAGTGTTAAAGAAGAAAGTAGTCAAACTTAAGGAAATTATCAAAGAATTAAGAAAACAATTGGATCAAGCCGACAAGGCCCATGAAAGAAAGAAGACCAAAAGGCCTAGAACACAAGGAAGGAACCCTCTTCCTAGGAGGACAGTCCAAACAAGTTTTGTACGAACACAGATAGAGCTACATGTCCTTGAAGAGACAACAGAAATGGAACTTCAGACTGAGATTACAACAGCATAAGGAGAAGTTGTTCAAAATGAAGAGGAGATTTATTTGGAAGCATATGGAACAGAAGCTCAACCAGAAATTCCAGAAGCAGCAGCTACTCAACCTGAGGAAGTGATTCCTACTCCTCTAGAGACCATAGATGCAGAAACATAGACAAAAGTCCCAACAATAAAAGAAGCATCATGTCAGACTAAAGAAGCATCTCAGTCTCGGGAACAGGGTGCCATCGTTGATAGACTAGAAATAGAGTTGGTGCAAACCCAACAGACATTAACACGGTGTAGAAATGAGATGTTCACTATGGTTGAACATCAAAAAAAATTTAAACAACTTAAGACCATTTCAGCAATAGAAAATGAAACGTTTTTTGAGATCACCAGAGCCCAAGGGAAGATAAAGAAATTCCAAAACCAATTAGAAAAAGCTTTGGAGAAAATCAAAGAGATTTTTGATGTCTACACTGATGCAATAGATTACAGGGCTCCTTCCACCAATTATACATTATTTGTATTGGAACGTTACTTGTTGTTGAGGGTGAAAGCCATTAGAGAAGGTAAACCCATTAAATTCACCATTGTCTCCAAATTCGTTCCATGTTTTAGAGAGAAGGAAGAGAAAGTGTAGTACTTTATGTGTGAGTTATATCTCCACAATTTCATCTTGGAAGATGACAGGAAAGAGAATTATGGTCCTTTTATTGGGGACATACAATTTCAAGCATTCTTGTCCTTTAACAAAAACCAATTTAGATGGGATAAATCACACAAGACCTTCCTAAAAAGGGAAACTGGGTTAGATCTCTAGATTAGAAGGGAGCCTCCAAAATCCTTTCCAGCCATCATGCAACACAGAACGCTTATGAAAATGGAAGGTGTGGTAGACTCCTTAGCCCCTATCCACCAACAGGTATTACGGTCAGGTTTACCTTATTTTAGGGAACTTAAATAAGAAGCTCTTGCTGCCTCCAAATTAAGATGGGATGCATCCCCAAGTGAAGTCAAGAGCAGGGAACCCTTTGGTTTTAAGAACTTTTTTTCAGCCACCTTCAAAGTGGAAAGGTATGCTAGAATGATCCTGGAAGAAGGACCTACCTGGATTGGGTGCAGATACAATCCCCATATCATTTGGATTCCCCCAGAAGGTTATCAAGAATATTATCAAATTAATAGGAAGAGGGAAGAAGCTGCTTTTGGAGAGATCAAACACAAGAATGGGTTCAGGGAACCTGGTGAACCAACCTTTCCTCCTTACAACATCACTACTTTACATGTAAGATCTCAGCTTGCATGAAGACATGCAAGAAGGTAAGAAGGGGGGTATGTTGGGTTGTGAAAAAGGTACAAATATCCTCCTTATTTTCATGATTTATGATATAATCTTAATTGACTTTTCTGTTAATTAGGAATAATTAGGATAGAAAATGATTAAAATGTCTTCTACAAATATTATTGAGTAATGATAGATAAATTCTGATATTCGGTTGGAATTGTTTAATTTTAACGTAGGAATGGATAAATATTGTCAAACCCAAAATAGTTAAGGAGATTTTGAGGATACCGAGACTGTTGAAGGTTAAAGACATGAGGCGCAAAGCAGTTTGGAGGAAGATTCATTTCATATTTTGTAAACTTTATAAATAGTAAAAGAGATCCCAAGGATATCTCGATCCTCATGATAGCTTAATTTACCCATATTATTGTAATATATAGAGGATAATGAATCCTGAAAAGGATCAACACAGAATTATTACTTCAAAAACATTTAGAATTCAAAATTTCTCTGTGAAAGAAGTTTTTGTAGATGTTGTACCAATTATGGAGTTAATAGAATCTTTGAGCATTTTCATCATTTTTGCATACTAAGTTTCTAGTAGCAGTGCTTCTGAGGACCAAGGGCCCAGTCTGAAGGAGTCACTATCTCAATCTGTAATTGTATCAGTTTGATTTCTGTGTTGTGCTTAATTCTCTTTTGCAATAGTTAAGATAAAAGTATAAGTGCATTAATGATTTTATAATGTTTTCTTACAGAAGATAGTTGCTTCATTTTAATGTTATCAATTTTTGTTCCAGTTTCCATTGTTGTATTTTACTTCTTGAAAGTTCATCTCATTTTCACGTGCGTTGTTCCTTTTTGCTTAAATTAGCAATTGTTGTCCCTTTCACTTAAATTAGCATTTGTTGTTCCTTTCTCTTAGTTTAGTATTTGTTTTTCCTTTTCGCTCAATTAGCATGTGTTGTTCCTTCCATTTATTGTTCTTTCTCAATTTACAGTGTTCATCTATTTCTTTCCAATAGACTAGATAATCATCGATAGATCAGTGTATTGAGATTTTTCATAGATTAAATTATTGTTTCTTAATTAGATCAATTCAACAACTTAATTCATGCTTTTAATTCATAGAACGTTATAGATAATATTTCCATCCTGTTAAGTAAGATATTAGTTTCAAAAGTTTAATGAATGTGTCAGGAACTTGATTGTTGATAAACTCAGATTTGCTTTCACTACGCGATTTTAGCCTCTACGAGCTATCTGCATAGACTTTGTTGATATTCTTGAAATAAAAGACGAATCCTCGTGTTGATAAATTAATGTTAAACTAAGGTTGTTTTTAGGACATCTTTAGAGCTGAACAGTTAGATCTCCTCTTTCGCTCACACTATGGGCTAGCTAGGGTATCCAACTATGTCGCTCGCACTAGTGTAGGTAGCTAGCTAGTGTATCCTCTAGTGTATCCACTGTCGCTAGGGATGTCTCCTCTTACGCTCACACTGTGGGATGGCTAGGGTATATCTCGCGGCTCTATCACTTGTAGTACTATAAGCTAGGCGCGGGTTTGGTTTCATATGTTTTGTTTTGTTATTTCATATTTTGTTATTTTGTTATTAAACAATATAATATATATTATATTAATTATAACAAAATATAATACAAATATAATTAATGTAAATTATATAAATTAAAATTAATATAAATTATATGTAGTTTGGGGTTTAGGAATTGTATGGGTTATATGAGTTAGGGATTATCATTGAGGTTAAGGATTAGATGCTTTAGAGGTTATAATTGATGATGGTTAGGGGTCATAATGGATTTATATAAGTGTTATAGGTTACGAGTGATACAAGTTAAATTTTTAAGGTATTAGGATTTAAAACATAAGATTTAGATGGGTTATTTGTTAAGGGTTATAGGGATTAGGTATAACTAGGGGTTATGAGGGTCAAGGGTTCGGTGTTATATGTTATAGCTTGGATTTTAAAAGGGATATATGTCTTGGGAATTGTATTAATTAGTGTTTTTAGAGTAAGTGGCTATAATGGTTAGGAATTATACATGTTAAATGTTATATTCCTTAGGGGGGTTTATGGGTTGTAGGAATTATTGGGGTTACAAATTTTGCATTATATATTTTTGAGGTTAAGGGTTATTACAACCAAGGGTTTAGAAATTGTAAGAATTAAGGGTTAGTTGTGATAGTAATTAAAGGACGATGTTAATAAGAAGTTATGAGGATAGAGAGATATGAATTATAGAGAGTACATGTACATGAATTTAGGATTATAGGATTTACATGGATCAGGGATTGTATGAGTCAAGGGTATTATATGTAAGGGATGATAGGTCATAGGGTTATGGTTCATAGCAATTTAGAGTTCATTTCAATTTAGAATTTTAGTGGTTAGAGACTAGAATACTAGTGTTTATAGAGGTTAGGATTTAATGGTTTTATAAGTTAGGGATTATAATAATAGTGTTTAAAGGGGTAACTTTCAAATTATAGAGTTCAATGGATATGGGTCATAGAGGTTATGGGTATTATAGGGGTTTTAAGGTCAGGAGTAAAAATAATGGAATGTCCCCCATGGTTCACTGATTTGTGTGCTCAAGCACATTAAGAAAGAACTGTTGAAGAAACATTGTTTTCTCCCATGGAAGATCTTGGTGAAGACCTTAAAAATGAGAGCCCTCATGCATATATTTTTCCACCACATGAGGTTGAGGGGTCTTCTTGATCATGGATGGGTATTTTCACATAAGGGATGGGTCTTGGGCTATCGGCCCAAAATGAGGCTTATAGGGCATTGATCCCTGAAGTAGGCCTTAAACCACCACACAAACCTGCAAAATCATTGGCCTTGTTCCGGGATATGGACATTATTGAGATATTTTGGGTACTTGGCATGGGTCTCATGGCCTTGATGATCGTTGACATAGTAAAATAAGGGCCATAGTAACTAAGCTAATATTCTAGGATCATAATTCATTAATGACACCTCAAACCATCACATAAACCCTCTAGATAGAATATTTATCCTATGAATGATATATTAGCATCCTTAGAAATTTTTTGGCATAAGTGATGGGTCTCAAGACCTTAACCATGGTCATGGGAGAAAATAAAGGGTATTAGTACCTAAATGAATTTTTCAAGGCTCATGATCCATGAATGAGTCCTTGAATCACAACACAAGCCATTTAGAGGGTTTATTTGGTTTGTGCTTCAAATACGGGCACCATTAGATGGTTTTGTACACCAAGGAGGAGTTTTACAAAAAGTGTGGTCATGGGGATTATTGAAAAGGACCATTTTAGAATGTATTAACAAGTTTTATTTAAATCATTCCTAAGGAAATAGGGGTCCTTTCAATTTTAGTAGGTGACATCATTTGTTTCCATGACATCTTATTAAATTATCATTAAAGTTTTGTTATTTTAATCTAATCATTATTATAACAATTGAAGATACATAATTACGAATGTATCAATAGATGTATTCATGGCAATATTTAAGTTAGAGAATGGACTATGCTCAAAAAACCACTCAACATACCTTGTTTATCAAGATTACATTTTATGAATTTAATGAAAGCACTGAATGGGTTTTTGTTGAAGGAATGCTAATCAAGTTTGTATTTGGCCATTAGTTTTAAAATGCAATAGGAATAATTAACAATGTTTTGATTTCGATTGATTTTGATTATGTTCTAGAAAGACATTGGACTCATACATGTTGCATACCTATACACTTGCTAGGTACAATCTTAAGAGCTAAAAATAATAGTAAGACAATAATAATGATACTAAAATTAAGGTTAGAAATGGTTAATAATTATTTTAATTCAAAGGGATCAATGAAAAATAATTAAAGTAAAATTAAATAAAGTTAACTATCGAAAAATGCATAATTTTGTCCAGAAATATAAGTAAAGGAAAAAGGAGAAGGGGAAGAAAAGAAACAAGGAAATGGCATCAAGTGAGGAAATCAACCAACAAACCATAGAAGAATCAATAGGAGATAAAAAAAAAAGGGGGGGGGTACAAATTAATGAATAAATTTGAATGAAGGAAAGAGGGTGAAGAAGGTTAAATAGGGAGTAAAAATGTAAAAATAAAATAACTTCTCAATTTCAATAGCTTCTCTAATGATCCTAGTCAAACAGTGTTCAGTTTTGGTGAATATTTTAGTTTGGTCAAAACATATGAGGTGCTTGATGTTGTTGGAATGCTCAATGATAATAGGTTTTGAAGTGTGATTGTAGTTTGTATGGTCTTAAAAATTTACACATAGAAAAACTAAAGGTTTGTAAATTATAATTGGGAGAATCTATAGATAAGAAAAACTTTAAGTTCTTGAAAATTATAATTAGATTTAATACCTTTTATTCAAATGTGGCAATTGCTGCTAGAAAATATACAAAGGAAGATACCATATTGAAATCACTAGGGTTTGACCTCTCTCAATATGAATATCTTGCAAGGATGTTACTTCTTGTATTGTAGCAAAAATACTTCTCCAAAGATTCCCTTTGCTCCTACTTACAAACCACCAAATAACCTCTTGCAAAACTCTTTATTTTGGCCTTTTCCTAAATAAAAAATGATTCCAAAGTTAGTTGGAAGATCTATTGGA
>SNQJ01S0274740.1:0-11503 GCA_010110895.2 Picea sitchensis | reverse complement strand
ATGACAAGACAATAATGAGTCATCTTTACATCAATCCAACTATGCATCATATATCAATGACAACTCATTGATCCATCTTCATCTATGCATATGACTATGACTCCTCTTGACATAAATCCATTGACATCAAGGTCAATACATTATCCATAAATCACTACATCAAAATACTATGACAAGACATTGTTCCTTTGACATCAAACCCTTGGCATCAATGACAACATGATCCAACACATACAACACCTCTACTTATACCAGAGGGCTCCTAGGGTTCCCTCCAACTACCTATCTTATCCAAGTAAAGATAACAACTACTTAAGACCTATTACATTAAAGTCTCAGAGAAAAAACTTCTAGATCTCATGTGATCATTAAACTTCCAAACGTTTAGATCTTCTTTAATTTTCAATCCGTTCAAAAAAAAATTACAGGAAACACCAACTTTTAAAATTCCAAAAATAACTCAAAAGGCATGCTAGGGCGTTGAGTTGTGTCTCCACGTGTCTTCTTCAACTTCAGTTTGTTATATGTCCCCCTTGGGAACCTTTCCTTCCTCAAGTGTGCTAAAACTTGATCTCCCACTTCAAATTGAAGTTCTCTCCTGTGATGATCAACTCTGTGTTTATACTCTCTGCTATTGTTCTGCAACTGCTCCTTGATCTGATTATGAAGCCTTCACATTTCTACAATGAAGTCTTCTGCTCCAACACTTCTAAATTCACTTTGCTCCAGATCTCTTAATTATGATACTCCTCTTGGCTTCATTCTATACACAGTCTGGAATGGACTCTTTCTTGTACTTATGTTCACTAAATAATTGTATGCAAACTCTGCTTGTGACAGAATTTTATCCCACTGGCTATGATGTTCAGTGACCAAACTCCTAAGAAAATCTCCTAAACTTCAATTTACCACCTCAGTATGTCCATCCATTTGAGGGTGATATGTTGAACTAAAAGACAGTTTTGTCCCCATCTTCTTCCATAATTTTATCCATAAATGATCAACAAATTTAGTGTCCCAATCTGAGACAATACTCCTGGGCAACCCGTGAAGTCTCACAACTTCTTTGAAAAACAAATTTGCAACATGTGTTGCATCACTAGTCTTCTGACATGGAATAAAGTGTTCCATATTTGAGAATCTATCAACTACAAAAAATATGGAATCACTTCCCCTTTGGGTTCTTGGTAATCCCAACAAAAAATCCATACTTATTGAATACAAGGCCTATCTGGAATAGGAAATGGCGGATACAATCTATTGTTCTATTTATTTTCTTTTGCATACTGGTAAATCTTACATTTGTTTACAAACTTCTTTACCTATGGTCTCATAATTGGCCAATAGTATGAATTGTTCAACTGTGCAAATGTCTTGCCATGGCCGAAATGTCCTGCTAGACCTCCACTATGTTTTTCCTTTAATAGATTTTCTCTCATTGAACACTTTGGTATGCACATCTAGAAACCTTAAAACAATAATCCATATTGAATCATATACTTTGTCCATTGACTTCTATCTCTGAGAACAGGGTTCACACATGCTTCATATGCATCTTTAAAATTTGGATCATCACAATACATCTCCTTAAGGTGTTCAAACCCTAAGGTCTTCACTTGAAATTCCTACAGAATCAAACATCTCCTGCTCAATGCATCAACAAATTTGTTAGCATTGCCAGAAATATGTTTAATGACAAAAGTGAAATTTTGCATAAACTCTATCCACTTAGCATGTCTTTGATTTAGCTTCTCATGTTTGGTTATGAATTGTAAAGCATGATTATCATTATACAAAACAAATTCTTTTGGAACAAGGTAGTGCCTCCATTTCTTCAAGGCTCGAATTATTGCATAAAATTCCTTATCATGTGTGGAGTACTTCTTCTTAGTGTCATTCAGCCTCTCACTAAAATATGCAACATGCCTATTATCTTGGCTCAATACTACTTCAATTGCAACTCCACTAGCATCACACCTTACTTGAAATGTCTTCCCGAAATTTGGCAAGACCAAAATCGGTTGTTCTGTTATCTTCTCCTTTAATATCTTGAAACTTTTCTCAGCCTCTTCTGTCCACTTAAAATACTTGTGCCTCTTCTTCATTTTATCCAATATTGGTGCACAAATTCCACTGAAATTTCTAATGAACTTCCTATAGAAACCTGCTAATCCATGGAAGCTTCTCATCTCAAATATGTTTCTTGACGATGGCCATTCTTTGATTGCTCTCACCTTTTCTGGATCCATATTCAATATATTTGAAGAGATCACAAAACCCAAATAAATGAGTTATGTCTTCATAAAAGATGAATTCTTCAGATTTATCAACAACTTCTCTTGATGCAGTCTTCTCGTCACTAATGTCAAATGTCAAATGCTCTTCTTCAGTTTTACTGAAGACCAATATATCATCTAGATATACAATCACAAACTTACCAATGAAATCTTTCAATACCTCATTCATTAATCTCATAAAATTACTTGGGGCATTTGTCAATCCAAATGGAATAACAATCCACTCATACAACCCCTCATTTGTCTTGAAGGTGTTTTACACTCATCACCTTCTCTCATCCTTATCTAGTGATATCCACTTTTCAAATATATATTTGAAAAAAAAATTGCTCCACTTAAACAATCCATTAAGTCATCCAGCCTTAGAAAAGGAAATCTGTAACTAATGGGGATCTTGTTTATGGATCTTGAGTCTATGCACATTCTCCATCCTCCACCTTTCTTCGGGCTCAACATAGTTGGTACTACACATGGACTCAAGTTTTCTCTAACCAAACCTTTGTCTAATAAATCATGGACTTGTCTCTTTACTTCCTCATTTTCTTGAGGTGTCAATCTGTATGTTTATTTGTTCAGTAGACTTTATCCTGGTATTAGATCAATGTGATGGATGATACTTCTGATGGGTGGCAATGAATAAGGTAACTCATCCACTACTATGTCAGCAAAATTCTCTAACATCTCATGAACTTCCTCAGGAAAATCATCCATAGAATTACTTGTAAGGAAAAAGTTAGGTTTCCTCACCACAACAAATTGCATCTTTTGTTCCTTCTTAAATTCACTCAGGAGTTCCTTCCCACTCATGAGAAGTATACTTGTGTTGGCTTCTTCCTTTACTTTCTTCTCCTCTATTGGAAACAACATGTGTGTCCTACCATTCTTCTCCAAAGTATAAGTAGTTTTTCTCCCATCATGGATGACATTCCTGTCAAACTGTCATGGTCTTCCCAACAAAACATGGCATACATCCATGGGAATCACATCACATACAATCTCATATCTATATCCTCCTATTTTAAATTCAACGAGGCATTGTTTAGTTACCATTACTTGGTGTCCTTTCTGTAACCATGAGACTTTATATGGCTTCGGATGTGCAGTTGTCTCCAGCTCCAATTTCTCCACCATCTCTGTGGATACTAAACTATCAGTGCTCCCACTGTCAATTATCACTTTGCATACCCTATCCTTAGTATTGCAAGCAGTCCTGAATAAATTGTTCCTCTGCACTGGTTTTTCAACCTTTGGCTCTGGCTTCAAGAGAACCTTCTTCAACATCATACATCTTCCATCTTTTGCACCTTCTACTTCAACATTCAGCTTCCACGCTTTCAAAATGTGAGCTTCACCTCCTTCTTTATTTTTCTCGGGACATTCCCAAGACATGTGTCATGTCTTTCCACATGCATAACACCTTGCCTCTCCTCCTCTGCCTCTTCCTCTTCCTCGAGGAAAATAATTTATTCTACCAGATTGTCTCCCTTGGGAACTTCCTCCTCTTTCTGAGTGACTATGTGGTTTTTCATCCTCACCCTTGGGCTTATGTGCCTTATCATGGACAATTCCCTTTCCTTTGTTTGGACTTCTTCCTTTACTTCAATGTATTTTTTTTTCTAGCCAACTTCTCCTCTTCCTTTAGTGCAATATGATAAGAATCCTCCACTGTCCTCACTGTCATCATGCTGATTGGATCCTGGATCTCATACCTCATGCCATTTATATACCTGACAATGTTTTCATCATATTTCTCCCTCTGTCCAGTCCTGATGTTCATCCTGTAAAAATCCTCTATGTACTCTTTCACTGTCATTCCCTTCTGTCTCAGGTTCTGCAATTTCCTGAATAAATTTATCTGATAATATTTGGGTATCAACTGAGCTTTCATATTGGCTACCATTCTATCCCAACTCTTAATTTTTTGCTTACCTTTGCTTCTTCTGTCAGCCTACAATTCATCCCACCATAGCGTTGCATGTCCTTTTAATATGGTGACAGCATGTATCACCTTCTTTTCCTCATCGACATCTTCATAGTCAAAATAATTATCCATTGCTCGTATCCAATCAAGCAGCTCTTCAACATCTAGATTTCCTTCATACATTGGGATTTATATATTTTCTCTAGCTACCAATTTAACAACCTCTCTTATCAAGCATTCCTCGGCATCATCTTCCCCTGCAGCTTCTTCAGCTTCTATTTCTTCTCTTTATGCATCACTGACGTCTCCATCATTAGGTGCTCTCCTTTGCTCTGTCTCCATCGCATCCAACCTTGCATGGAGTTCTCTCATTTCTCTTTCGAAAGCTCGATTTTCTACAGGTGGTTCTACGTGTATCCTAGGTGGAATTGTGATGACATCTTCTCACTCTCTCTTTTGTCTACGATCTACAGACAAATTTTACACTCTGATATTACTTTTTGCAAACCCCCCTCGTCTCCTTGAGGCTGCACAACCTCTTGTTCAAGGATCTTTAAGCACTCGAGATGGATTAGCTCCTACAGACCTTGTTGGCCCCAAATTGAATTAAAACACAGGTCCTTTTATCACCTTAGGCATAGGTCGTATGGCACCTGCGAGCCCCTTCCTAAGCGCATTTCTAATTTTCAAATCCAAGCGCTATCTCTTTTCCACTAGCCCTTCTCCACATGTGACTTCAGGCTATGACCCAGGGTTCAATCTCCTGAGTGCTTCGTAACTTCGAGCTTTGGCCATTTTGAATACAACTTACTCCTTTCCTCGTGAACTCTGAACCGACGAAACTACCCCGAACCAGATCTATGGTTTGCGCCTCCTCCACGTGTGCTTTGTTGGCGATGCTCCTGCATCACTACACTTATAAAAATAGTTCGATTTCATTACAATATTCAGCGTGCAATGGTTATATAAGGGTATTCAAACTTCATGTTGCAAATGTTGCATACTATATGGAGTATCGAGCCCATAACATACCATAACATACATAAGCTACATTGCAAGGGTGGTGACGATGTTTATAGTGGAAAATTTTTAAATCTTTTCGATGCATATGGTATATTTGCAAGTGTTGAGCTATGGTGATTAATTGCACAGTGGATACCTAAAGTTCAATGTTGTTTCCAACTGGTATGATTTGATATACTTATTAATGATATTATGCATGACATGTCCCAAGCCATCATTTGAGTAGTTTCCATTTAATAACAATTGACATATCATATGAAATGGTACTTCTTTGTCATTCGTTCTCGTTTGATGATTGGTTTCCTTATTGGTTAATTGGAAAGTATAATTTGACGTGGTTATGGCTGGTGGTTGGCAAAACGTAAGATTCATTCTGCATTCTATGCAAGGACGTGGGCTTTAATACCCTTGTCCCATATCTAGGTTTACCACCTTTTCACCTTCTTTTGTATTTTCATTGTTCTGTTGGAGTTTTTGCTAATTCGTGGTCTTGTTCTAGAGCCCAACCTTGGTAGTTTTGGCAACTATTGCACTGGCTTCTCAGTGATATTTGAAGCGCTTGAGAAAGGTATATTTTTTTTGGCTCACTTTTCATCAAACACATGATTATTTTTCAATAATGATTTCAAATATGGATTTGTTTGGGTTGGCTATCTGATTATGCTCTTTTAATTCTCAAATGAGTCATAAATACTTCCCTCTGCAAGATTTTTTAGCTCAATTCTTCATATACACACTTTGTGTATTATGACTTTGGTTGAAAATAGTTTTGTTAAATCTAAGTTTGATTTTGGCTATTCATTTCAAACCTAGTAGACCTTAGCTTTAGTTTTTTAAATGTTTGAGGTACCCCTTTTGTTTGAACCATCTTTCTTCTAGTATCCATATTTTATTTCTTGCTAGCTGTCCTTCTTATGAAGCCAACATTTTTCTGTATCATCCTAAGAAACAATTTTAGTTTTAAAAAGGGTTTTTACTTTGCATGCTAAAACATTGGAGTTATAAGGAAAAACATTACCATTTTTGTCAGATGTGATAGCATTAAACTAAGAACTTTTGACCTGTATAGATAGAGGGTTTTGATATTGCAACTTTGTTTTGGTCATATCATTTTCTATACGAAATATCAGTGGCTTTTGTTTGCTATATTTTCAAACTTTATATTTGTAAACCTTGCATGCAATTTTGTGATAAAGTTTTCATGCCTGGACTCGAACATTGGTTTCAAAAAATCTTTATTTAACAGACTTCAGATTTTTCAATTCAATCCATTGACATTATAGCACATTGATAGCTTGAGTTATAATGCTGTATGTGGCTAGCTTTGATGATATGAAAATCCTTAGATACTAATTTTAATCTTTAAAAACCCATTTTAGCATCTAACTTGATTCAAAATAATTCTTGATCGTATTGAGGTGATTTGCATAAAAATGATGATGTGCTTATTATCCAAAATCTCATAAAATTATTATTAACTTGAATAATTATGAGACAACACTGCAGAAAATAAAAGAACTCAAATCATACAATATTTATGATAGAGTTTACTACATCTCTGAGATTCCTTTAAACCAATAAGGATTCTCATAATCTCAAAATGTCAAATTACATTACAATATGGACTTAAAATCCAATTTTAAGGTCTCTCTTCATCTCCACTTCTCAAAATCAAATATAGTGTTTACCATTTAATTCCTTGCAAAATTCTGAGAAAAATGAGTATAAAGTCGACCATATGTTGAACTGGCTTAGTTTTACCCTTTTTACATGTCAAATGATGCATTATGGTGATCATTTACAAAAATTTGGACTAACATTTTCATAGACAACATCTTAGCACAAAATAACATCACCATTGTAGTCCTCTCAATAAAACAAGAAAAATGAGGATAAACATGACTATGTTTGAAAAAAATACCTCATGGCATGCAAATCTATGCAACACCAAAACTTAAGCAATATTTGGCATGCAAATATATGCATTTTTCATACTTTACCTCCTCCTTAGTATTTTTTCCTCCTCGATATGTGTGTATGCCTCAGATTGTGTGAAAACCTCGGTCTATGTGCCCATTAAATATACCACGAGCCCTAACCTCTGATCGAAATTGTGGGCAACTTAATTCTTATTTTTGCGGAATCTTGTAACATAAGGCACCAATGGTGCATTGGTTAAAACATTTTTTATATATGGAGGAGCTCGTGGGTTCAATCCCCTGTGATCCGCTCCTTTGTTAACACTTTGATTTAAACGATACATTAAATAGTATGTTGGTTGATATGTTATTCATGGCATATAGTTTAAATACCCTCACGGGATATGACACACTATCACATTGCAATGCATATGACATGGGTCGAGGGCTTATCCCTCAGCCCTTTTTTTGTCTATTACAACTATTATATAACTTTAAATATAATATGTGCCCCATATGGTTAAGAATCAATGCGATGGAATAATAGAAAAGGTTGTTTGGTAAGGTTATGGGAGGTCATGGATTCGACCCTCGTCAACCCTTATATTTTTTATAAACATTAACCATACAAGGCCAATGAGAGACTACCATGTGTCAATATATAATTGGTGCCAACTTATCTATATGATATGCTTTGTCACCTACCCAGTTAGTCGTATGGTGTGCCATGTGGCACTCCATGGTGTTTCCACATTAACACTATATCAATGTATGGTCATGCCATGTGTCACCCTTCTAGTGGTGACACGTGTCACCTTGATGTTTTGACTTTGAATTTTGCTATGTTTGACTTGAACTTTGACCAATCATAACTTTTGCATACGAACTTCTTTTGAGGCAATTTTTGCATCATTGGAAAGCTACTGCCAAGCTATACGCAATGAAGTAGTTTTCAAGAGAATTTGAGATAGTTAAATTTTGAGCTTTTTTGGATCCTCTTAGACCTTTGTGAGCATTCTGGATCCTCCTAAACCTTTGTGAGAATTCCTAGATCCTCCTGTATCACACCTTCCCACTAAATAACTTTTGGTACTACAAAAGTATGAAAATTACAACAACTTAGCGATGATAACTCTTACTCTCTCTTCCACCTTACTGAAATGATCTTATCTAGTAACTTAGTGATGGTGAAGCTTCTTCACTCTTCCACCTTGCTGAATATTCTAGGACTAAACTTTCATTTTGGATCTTGGATATTGGATACTATATCAATGTAATTCTATATGCTTCTTTGAAATATGGCTCTGGCTCTAGCTCTTTGGCATCTAGCACTATTTCAAATCTAGTTCTAGTTATGGCTCATAGATTCCTTCACAAAAAAATATGCTCATCAAATCTCTATAATATTTGAATCTAAATCGTGTACTCAACATCCACTCCCATATCCTTCTCTGCTGAAGATAGTCTATCTCGTCCAACCATGAAAAAAATTCGAATGTTGATCTATGTCTTATTGTTCCTGTACTATTGGTGTATCTATAGGATTCTTTGAATGAATTCCCTATCCATTTCCTCTCTCTTTCCTTGAATGTAACTCAAAATATATTCTTTGTATACATTTGTATTGTTTAACTTGCTTCTGCTCAAGGTATACATATACACGAATATGACACAATATCTTGGGGATATTAGGGTTTTTGACTAATCCAGGTCATTGGGTTAGGGTTTTGGATGTCGTTGGCTCCTATATGTATATTGTATTGTAAACAATATATTATGATGAATGAATATAAAATATGTTGGTTTTCCCGGTTTGGGTTTCCAGGGGAAAAATCTTTGTATAATGTTTGTATTTTCCATTGTATCTTTTTTGTTCTTTTACTGAAAATATGTTTGCAGTAAATATTGTACAAGGTTAAAATCTACATCTAGTATCAGAGCTTTGTTGGTTTCAAGGGGACACCTTTGTGGTCAAGGGTTTGTCTCGGGACTGTGATAAGCCTTGTTACGGTGGGAGATTATCCAGGATGTGAAAACTCAGTTGTCTTCTAAATTTGACATGAAGGATCTTGGTGCTTCAAATTTCATTTTGGGCATGGAAATTAAAAGAGATCGAAAAAAGAGGAAACTCTGGTTAAATTAGAGAAAATATGTTGAGACAATATTACAGAGGTTTAATATGCAGGAATGTAAACCGGTCAAGGTTCCTATTCATGTTGGTGTAAAGTTATCTATTGATCAGTGTCCCAAGACACATGAAGAGGACGAGGGCATGTCTCGTGTTCTATATGCGAGTGCAGTTGGAAGTTTGATATATGCAATAGTTTGTACTAGACCAAACATTGCACATGCAGTGGGAGTTTTGAGCAAGTATATGTCAAAACTAGGGAAGGATCATTGGACAACAGTAAAAAGGGTTTTTAGGTATTTGAGTGGCACTGCTAGCTATGGATTTTGTTATGCAGGAAGAACGAGATTGGACAGAGTGGTGGATATACATGGATTTGTGGATGCAGACTAAGATGGAGATCTAGATCGTAGGAGATATACAAGTGGGTATGTGTTTAACCTATTTGGAGAAGCAATAAGTTGGATGAGAAAAAGAGAGGTTGTAGTGGCACTTTCAACTACAGAAGTTGAATACATGGGAGCCACTCATGCAAGTAAGGAAGCAGTATGGTTACAAATATTGTGTTCAGGTATTGGGTTGGTACAACAAGATGTAAGGATAGAGTGTGACAGTCAGAGTGCAATTTTTATGGCGAAGAACCCAACTTATCATTCAAAGACAAAGCATATTAATATTCAATATCACTTTGTGAGAGACATGATTGAAGAAAAGAAAGTATCGTTGATGAAGTTGGACACTTTGAAGAATGTTGCAGACTCATTAATAAAATATGTGAGCACTGAGAAGTTCTCTTGGTGTAGAGGATCCATGGGCATTGTTGCTCTAGATTGTTGACTATGTAACCATGTAACCCCCTGTATGCAAAGAAAACAACAAGTGGGAGAATGTTGGGTATGTGTTATATTCTTTGCACGAGAAGCAGACCATTTTCATTGCCCTGGGAGCACAAGGGAATTAGGGGGTAGCACCCCTGAAAAAAAAATTATGCCTCGGGAAACATGTCACATATTTGGGTGGTTTTTCGGTACATGGTTTTTTGCTGAAGGTTTTCTATTTCCTGTTAAGGAATTAGGGTTGTTGACTAATCCAGGTCATTGGGTTAGGGTTTTGGATGTCGTTGGCTCCTATATGTATATTGTATTGTAAATAATGTATTATGATGAATGAATATAGAATATGTCGGTTTTCCCGGTTTGGGTTTCTAGGGGAAAAATCTCTGTGTAATGTTTGTATTTTCCATTGTATCTTTTATGTTATTTTACTGAAAATTTGTTTGCATTAAATATTGTACAAGGTTAAAATCTACATATACATCTTATCTCTTTATAAAGAAGATTATTTCTCCTTTATCAGCTCTAGTAAGATTTAAATTACTTCAATACTCTTCCTGATTTTGATATACATGTTGCAACTTCATGTATCCTTCTATTGCTTCACCTTCGGTTCTTCAGAATAAGAATTTTAACTTAGACAATTTTGATCCATATATAGTCCCCAGATGATAACAAGACAATACAATTGTCTACACTATTGTCGAAAAGCTTAGAAATATTTATAATATCTCTCTCACTCCTATAACAAAGCGGCTATATAGAAACCCTTTACAATTTTCCTCTCACTTTAAACAATATACAAGGTGGTTGTATATAAATCCTTTACAAAATTCCTCTAACTCTTAACAATATACAAGGTGGCTATATAGAAATTTTAAAGAATTCTTCTCACTCTTACAATCTACCATGACTGGATTTCAATCCTTCTAATACAAAAATAGAAATAGACTTAGAATGTATCTACATATGCATATAAACTTGCATTTTACGAATATACATATTTAAAATGAAATATTTTATGATGGATGGTTTATTCATGGACTCATCCTTCCCTTAGTACTGGAGGGAGTCTCGCAACTTCCTATCTCTAAAATTGAATCTAACACATAATTCAAGAAACCATTAGACCAAATTATAGGTCTTCTCATTAACCTATATACCCTCTCCTTGTGAACACCAAGAACTATTGTTGTGTCTTCGGTAGCTTCTCTTGAATACACAAGAACCTGTCCATTCTAGAATGCGACTTCATATCCTTCATATTCAAAAGAGACCACTGAGAGTAGGTTTACTTTCAAATATGGAAAATATAACATATGTTCTCTTCCCATAAATCTTCTCGACTCAAGATAGAATATTGCATATCCAAACTCTTTTAT
>SNQJ01S0274739.1:0-11503 GCA_010110895.2 Picea sitchensis | reverse complement strand
TGTTATTTTGGTGTCACTAGACACATCTTCCTTTTCACCTATGTCAATTGACATAGCCATGACCTTTGTATTCTCAAGATTGTAGCGCCATGTCATGTTGAAATGTTGTATTAGGGGTTTGTTGGTAGCCAAATCACATTTTTCCATTTGTCTTATAAGCTGCCTACACCAATGTTTGCAAACATCGATTTTTCGTCGCAATTCTCAGATGAACGACACTTTTATTCTTTGCATCTTTTGCACGATTATTTTCATTTTGTTTTCACGACTGTAAGCATGAAAACATTGGTATTTCGAAGCCGCATTAGAATCATTGTTTGAACTTTCGTTATCCTTCTTATTGATATGCCCTTTGCGCCTACATTTCGCTTATCATTCTGCAGATGGAAAAACTTTCTAACTGTACTCATTGGACATTCTTGTATTGATTGTGTGACTTGGTTTCATTAAGTTTGTAAGGCATTGGATCGTGGATTTACATGTTTTTATTTGACCTACTCGACCATTGGTTTCATAACAATACATAGGGGTTATGGTTAAATCTTTCACTTATATCTTTAATATGGTACCTATGTTTGTATTTTCATAGCCAATGGCTTGTTGATTATATGAATAGCCATTGGCAAGATGGTTAAAATCTCGATACGAGCTGGTACATTGGTGCATAGTTAATTATTTGGCGTTGGTTTCAAATCGTATGTTGATGGTTTAAAAACTTTGACACAACGTTGATAGCGCGTTGGATTATGCACTTACCATTTGATTCATTGGTCGGCTAATTCACATAATTGTTGGATTATGTTGTAATGGGTGGAACAACTATGTAAACTGGCGGTTGTACTTTCGTAATAACTCTTATGCATGGCAGAGATAAACTCCACCACCTTCGCACGCTAGCATTTACGCCTATCCCTTATTCCCCGCTTACCTCTGTTAGATCAGGTATCTCTGCTTCTGTGTGTGCTACGATCCAAACCCTTAGCTTACCATGTGCTCAGCTCCATGGCACCAGTCGTGAGAATCGAGCCAAATGACAACCAAGAGTTGTTAATGTTTGACAATGCCCGCAAAGACCTAGAGGATAACAGATGGATAAACTTCGTGAAACGATTTGATGGTTTTAATATAGCTGTAACACGATAGTTTGCCATGAATTTCGATGGTTGTAGAGCCAAGGTGGGTGACATCCAGTTGGAAATTGATGAGAATTTTATTAGTTCTGCTACAGGGTTAGCTGCCACAGGACATCGTTGGTTCAAAAATTGTAAGGTCGAGGAGGTGCCATGGACACTGTTGTTCCTCTCGCGCAAAGTCACCTCTTGTGACAGAGGTATGCCCATATCTGCACTTAAACCACGATGGCACGATAATTTGATGGTAATCAAACAGTTCGTGACCTGTGAAGGTCGATACGGACTTGTGTTTCTCTACCACCTGCGTTTGCTAATGAATTTTATGGGATACTCATTGAATATGCCCTTTTACTTTCATTGTAGCCTATATAAGATGGAGAAAAGGTTTAAAAGGCATAAGGATGACAGTATCCTATTTGACTATGGGCTCATTAAGCTCATCGTTGTTTATCATTTGAGTTTGCATGGTGATAGCTGGGGAGATTTCATAGCTCAGAATGGTTTCTAGGACGCAAACCCTACACAGGTTGACAAGCCTATGGTGAGTGAAGTCATGGCTATGCCCCCCATGCCCTTCCACATCCTATTGCCTGCTCCTAAGCCTTCGACCTACCCTCCTATCGACTTACCAGACGTTGGAACTGAGAACCCCGAGACTATTAAAGAGCCTGTGAGCAGAAAGCCCAAGGCAAACCCTACTACTAATGCCAAGGGTAAAAAGAACGCTAGGCTCATTTCAAGGATGGATAGAACCAAACCTAAACCCTCTGTTGAGTCAAAGCCTATAATCCTGAGTGAATATTCTGATTCAGACATAGAACGTTTTTTAGCCAATGAGTACCCGTACTCACAGGGTTTATGCCCTGAACCATCTTATGATTTCGTGACAAACCTTCCCCCTTGCCTAAAATATAATCCCAGTTACCCAGGGATTAAATTGCCTAGCGAAACCCTCAGTCATGTGTCTAAAACCTCACCTGCTCTTACAAAACCCACACAGTCTCCCTGTGACCAATGCGATTCATGGTTGGAACGATACTACATTGATGGTCCCCTACTCCCATCGAAAATTCAATCACTGGAAGATCAAATTGCAGTGTTGACCAATCAAAGAGACAAGCTCCAAGCAGCTGATAAGAAGCAGAAGACAACAGGCTCCATCCTTTTCAAGAATGTTGAATCAGCCACAACCGTTATCAACTCTAAATTGGCATGATCAAGTCGTCTCGTCGCTGTACACGTATGAATTTTGGTGTCGTTTTAGTTTTTTGAATGATCAAGGTAAATATAATGATTTGAATTCTGTGTTCGAATAGCTCTGTTTCTCATTCAAATGCCTTTGTCATTCGGTGTTTATCCTGTGTATTGTTTCACTTTGCTAAAAATGAATGGAATTTCGTTTTGGATATATCGTTCGATCATTCCCAGTATAACTATTGATAGATTTTTTGGATTTAAATGATCTTCGTTTGGATTTGATTTGTTATCTTGTCTGATTGAAGTAACGAGATTAATGGTTTGTTTTCAACTAGATTTGTTTTGTATCTATTCCGAACAGGAAGTGTTTCATGCTCAATTTGGAATACGATTATGATTGGAGTCAATTTCGTTATGGTTCATACGCTGTGATTGGTAAACGATTTCAATGAATTTGGTTGTTACTATGCTCTGTCATATAATGTTCTATATTTGATCGTTTCTAAGTTGGGAAAAATGACTCTGTTTTCATGGAAATGATACTTTCACTTTAATTCTGTGCAAGTGATACTCACGCCCGAATCGTGGAATTGTTTGATTCACGACGACTGTGTAAACCCCAGCTATTTGATTCATTTTGGATAGCTATATCTTCAGTTAGTTTGATCGATTTTATGAATTGCATTCATATCGAAATAGATTTGATTACAGTTCCGTTCTCAAACGAGTTTGTAAAATCGGTTTGACTTATGACATTCTATTAAATTCGTATGAGGAAATTCAGGGAATAATCATTTCAAAATGCATTCAAGAAACAATCTCATGATGATTTTGTCTGCCCCAATTTGTAATAACAAATTACTAATTCTGTTGCTAATCAAACGACCCTGTTACGATTTTATTTGAATTGATTTTCGCGCCAGTTTGAATTGATCTATTCGTGGCATGAATCGTTTACTGTGTCAACACAGTTATAATGATTTGAAAAGGATCTTGTCGAATTCATATTTCCTGTTGACAAGGTAGTGTAATAGTTGCTGGCAATTTGTTTTGATTATGTTGAAATTCGATTTGTTATGAAACGATTGAATTGTTGTTCCACATAATTTGATCACCCGACTTTGTGGTAACAAATAAAATAGAGTATGCCTATCTCTGTAGTCATTCAATTGATTTGATCCTGTTTGATTTTGAATGGTATAATAATTTCAAATTAAATAATTCGTTTTCAAATGGATATTGGATGTCAATTAAATTGAAACCTTTAAAAGATTTTTAATCGATTTTAATACTGATTATGTACCTTATTTAGACTAGCTACAGAATCAGATGATTCTGTAGCTAGTCTATAGAATTAGATTTTTATTATTTTATTAATAAAAGATCCTTCTAACTTGTCTATTTTGGACCCGTTTCAGGTGAATTCGAATTGCATGAGACTTGATGGACAGTCTAGGGGGTATTTGGATGTTTTAGTTTTATTTTAGTTTCCTAGCTTAGTTAATTTTGGGATATCTTCCCAGATTTTATGTAAACAGTTTTATAACTTCCACAGGGAGGTTTTACCCCGTGGAAAACTTATAAATACTTATTATTTTTGTAATAAGGATCATCCTCATTCGTGGGAGAACAAGGATATGGATTTATAATACAAACAGAGACAGAAGTTGATGTTCTGCTACAGCTTTTTCTTTTCATGATATCAATCTTTTGTTTCATGTTTATGCTTATCAATTTGCACTTGATTAATGACTAATTTAGCTATCTTAGTCTTTTGCAAAGTGATATGATTTAATTAATATGATCCATGTCTGACTTCTTTCAACATTTAAAACAAAACAATTACTTGGTTCAGTTTATGAATGACATATTTCTTTTCTTCATCAATTGAATTATTATGTATAGATCTTTGCATACAGGTTTACCTAATTGTTAAGATTTATAAATTATATGATTGTTGTGATTTTTATGTCTTGTTTGTCCTGTAAATACACTTAAAGAGCATTGCAGCGTATCGTTTACGAGAAGCTCCTGGATTATTCGGTGTGGGTTTCCTCCCTCCAATTTGCTAGCACAGTCATCATACACAGGACAAATCTGGAGCGTTTCTCCAGGTCAGTTTGTCATTTATTTTTGTTAATTTGTTTAGTGTATTTATTAGTAGTTTAGTTATATATATATATATATGTTTAGTTAGAATTGTAGTTAGAATTAGTATATTAGTTGTTTAGTTTAGTTAGTTTTATTTTATTTCTTGTTCATAAAAATTATAAAATCAACAAAAATATCTCTTGCTATCTTAGGGCAGAATATAATGAGTTTTTCAGGTTTTATTCAAATTTGTGAATTGTAGTTATTGTACATTTTGTGAATAAGTTATATTTCAGTTAGTAGTTAGTATAGTAATAATTAGTATTTTGTATATATAGTTAGTCATATTAGTTTAGTTTGTTTTAATGATTTGTTTTAATTAGATTAGTGTATTAGTTTGTTTTATTTAGTTTTAGTTAGATTAGTTAGTTTAGATTAGTTTTCTTTTGTTTTCTTAGGACCTTAGATCGGCTAATGGAGCCGCTAAACCCGTCAGGGTGGTTCATCCCAAACGGCTTGGGTTATTAGACAACCCCGGACCGGTTCCACTCTCTCAGTTGACGGACGATCGATTTTGCCCGTCAACAAATGGCGCTAGAAGGAGGGCCTGAACTTAATTAATGGCACGAGGCGGTCGCAAGACTCCTCCACCCCCTAATCGCTCACCTATAGTGACTAGAAGCCGTTCACACTATAATATTCCCCTTCAAACAAAAACTAATTCAACCGAAGATCCACAGATCACAGTTGAGCCAACAACCCCTAATCCTACAGGTGGTGACATACAAGAGATTGTATGCCAATATCTTATTAAAACACATAGTGACTTAGCCCGTTTGAGGCAACCAAACCATCTGTGGGGCCAACCTTTGGATTTCTCTGATATCAGAGAACAACTAGGAGGCACTGATCCTACTGTGAATCCTTCAGATCCAATCTTAAATCCTACTGCAGGAGGATCTGGGATACCCCCTTCACCACCTCCATCATCTCCCTCCTCTTCTGGAGGAGATTCATCTGACGAAGGCGATTCCACTTCTCAGCCTTCAACACCCATTACCCCAATGGAAAATCAGAACAACCCTGCTAGACCCTGGCTTGATCAGGATGTCGTAGCTATACCTAGAGCTCAACACCCTTTACCTAAGCACCCGGAGAAATGTCTTCCCAAGTTCGATCCTGACTCAAAACAGATAGCTGAAGATCACAATAAAAAAATTATGTTAGCCATAAGACTCCGCAATGTTGAACATGAAGACGTTGTCTATATGTTGTTCCCTTATACTTTCAAGGGTAATGCATCCACATGGTACTTTTCCCAACAACCCCATACCATCGTGTCTTGAGAAAAGTTCGAGTCATTCTTTTTGGAAAAGTTCGGAGACGGTAAACCTCCAAAAGTCCTAGTCATGGATCTTTCTAGCTTAAGAATGAACCCAAAAGAAAAAGTTAAATACTTTAATCAAAGATTCTTAACACTTAAAAACCGAATCCCTACTGATTCCATGCCTGCTGAGAGTCTTATAATAGCTTACTAGACTAAATTTTTGCATCAAAGTATATCTATTTGGGTTAAACGATCTAGGAAAGCCACGTTGTTAGAAGCCTTCGAAGAGGCCAGCCAGATTGAAAAAGACATACTTAGTCTTAAAGACTCTTCTAGCAATGAAACTGAGACTAGTTCTGCTTCCAAAAAGAAGATCGAAATCCTCTCCAGACCCACTCAAGGTAAAACACAACCTGAAAATTCTGATTTAGAGAACTTAACTAAAGTTGTTAAAAAAATGTCAAATCAAGTTATAGACTTAAAAAGGTCAACCGAAGAATATTCCTCAAGTAAAGGACCCTACAAACCTCCTTTCCGGAAACCTTTTCCCACCAACCGACCTAGTCCAACCACCGAGGGCCTTAACCTAGAAAGTTTGCAATGTGCTCTTCAAACAATTCTAGAAGCCCAGGACAACTTGATGCCTCCTGATATTCGTGAGGAGGTAGTTGAACAAGAGACAGTTCAAGAAGAAGAGTCTTCTCCAAACATTTTTGGATACTTCTCGGATAGCATCTTTCAAGCTAATTTCGAGACAGTCCACCCTTATAACACTAGGAGTAAGACAACCAACAAACCTTCTACCGAAAACACTACAACTTCCCCTCCAAAGCAATCTAAATTGGCTGAGAATAAACAGAGTAATGTTAACCCCAACTTAGATTATGATGTTGTTGAAGATCTTAAAAAGGTAAGGGCAAACATTTCTATTTATGAGTTATTGAAATTTCCATTTCTTCTTCAAAAAATGTTGCAAAATATTTCAGAGAATTGCAAGAAAGGTAATTCCAATGGTAACAAGGTTGTGCAAAGCAAAGTCCCTCAGAAGACTTCCACTAAAAACAATCCCGATCCTCAAGATAAAGGAAGCCTTCCTGTAAATAATGTAAATAATGTAAATAATGTATATAAAGTAGCTTTAGAAACTGCGAGTAAAAAGCCACAAGCTACTACTCTTAATACTCGCAAAAATGTACCTCCTTTCCTGTTAACTTTCGATATTTTTAATATAAACATGAACAATTGTATGGTAGACTCAGGAGTGTCATCCAATGTGATTCCTTGGTCCGTTTGCCAGAAAATTAACGTTGAAGTTGAACCCTCGATTTTAAAAATCATACAACTTGATTGAACCAATGTAAAAGTTATAGGCGAACTAAAGAATGTGCTTATTAGATTATCGTCTAACCCCAAGGTTCATCAAGTTATTGATATAATTGTTGTGGATATTCCAGAAGTGTATGGTCTATTTTTAAGCAGGGACTGGTCAGAGCAGCTACATGGTTACTTCGCGACAGATTGGTCCCACCTATGGCTTCCAGAGAACAACAAGCCTAACAAGATCAAAGTAAATCATGAGCGCTACCTTAAGTTCATAGTCACCGATTTGAACGATCCCAACGAACCATTTACACCTTCTGACAATTCACCCGAAGTACAAGGAATGGACACCTTCTTCGGCAACTTCATGGTTGAGGTTTAAGCTATTATCAATCGAGAACAACAGTTCGAGATTGCAGCAAACGTACAGCCAACAACTTCTACGCAACGGTCTCATGCACCCGAAGAAAATCAAATCTGGTCTCTTTATTTCGACGGATCAAAGTCCAAAGAAGGAGTCGGAGCAGGCTGCGTCATTATCGATCCGGCAGGTAACAAAACATTGATAGCATGTAGGTTGGAATTTGAATGTTCTAACAATACTGCAGAATATGAGGCTTTACTGCAAGGTCTCAGAAAATCTTTGGATATGAACATTCAAAATTTAACCGTCTTTGGCGACTCTGAAATAATGGTTAGACAGGTAAGAGATTCTATCCACTGTCTCTCTCCGCATCTCAAAAGCTACCAGTCTGAGGTATGGAATTTAATGAATAAATTTTCTGCTTTCAATATAAATTCTATTCCTAGGTTGAACAACTCTGAAGCAGACTTATTAGCTAATATATCTTCTAAACTTCTTCCTGCAGAAGGCTTATCACCAGATGCATTCTCCATTGAGCTGTTGTTTCGGCCATCCGTTCCTGACAACATCACGAATTGGAGAGTATTTAACGACGATCAACATATTATCAACTTTCTGCACATGGAAGAAACCTTTCAAGGCGCGGTGATAGATGAACACACGCACGATGACAATTTGCACGATTTTACGGTAGTACATGATCCGAAAACTCCTGAAGCTTTATCGGACATGGTAAATTCGATACCCAAATCTGTAGTCAGATTAGAGAAGTTTTATGATTTTGAAGATAAATTTAAAAAGTCGGTCAATTGTAAAACCAATAGTTCCTCATTATCATATGAAAAAGTAAACTTAGGAACTAATGAAAATGCTCAATGCATTAACCTAGGCTTGGGATGTTCTCGACAAGAAAAAGTTGCATTTGTTAAATTATTTAAAGAATTTAAGGATGTATTTGCATGGATGTATGATGATCTTAAAACTTTCGACCCTAATATCATACAACATGTCATCCCGATGAAGCCCCAAACCTCACCCTTCCAACAAAAACTGAGGAAGATGCACCCTAAACTAGAACCAACCGTTCAAAAAAGAATTGAATAAACTCCTAAGTGCTGAGATAATTTTTCCTGTTAGACACACTCAATGGGTTTCCAACCTTGTCCCAGTTCGGAAGAAAAACGGGGAAGTTCGACTCTGTGTCGATTTCCAAAATCTCAATAGAGCATCTGATAAAGACAACTATCCTGTCCCGCCTATGGAATAGATCCTTCAAGAGGTATATGGTTCCGAGAGGCTATCTTTACTAGATGGTTTCTCTGGATACAACCAAGTCCTAATGTCTCCACCAGACCAACTAAAAAATACCTTCCGTACCCCGTGAGGCACTTATGCTTATCACAAAATGCCTTTTGGATTGATTAATGCTGGCGCCACCTTTCAGAGAGCAATGGACATTGCTTTCCGAGGATTAATCAATCAGTCCATCGTATTTTACTTAGATGATGTAATTGTATATTCTAAAAACAAAGACGATCATCTAGCTCACTTACGAGCCGTCCTACTGTGATGTCGTAAATACGACATCTCCTTGAATCCCAAAAAATCCATTTTTGCAGTAGAGCAGGGTAAACTCCTAGGATTCATTGTGTCTAGTGAAGGGATGATTATTGACCCTGAAAGGACTCAAGTCATTGCAAAACTTCCCCCTCCTAAATCCAAAAAATCCATGCAATCTTTCTTAGGCCAGATTAACTTCGTGAGAAGATTTGTCCCCAGCTTCTCTGAAATGGCCAGACCCTTGCAGAACCTAATTAAGAAAGACACCCAATATCAATGGGGATCCTTGGAAAACCAAGCTTTCAATTCAATAAATAAGGCCATAATAGACGCCGTGTCTCTCATTAGCCCAGATTTTTCTCAAGACTTTACACTCTACCCTTTTGCCTCTGACCGTTCCTATGCCGCCGTCCTAACCCAAAAGAATGCTGAGAACAGTGAAGTACCCATCTCTTTTATGAGCTCCTCTTTCAAAGGAGCTGAACTTAACTATCCAGCAGTAGATCGGCAAGCCTACGTTGTTTTCAAAGCAGTCAAACACTTTCGGTCATATCTTTTGAAGTCAGGGACAAAAGTCATTGTCCCCTACCCAGCCGTCAGGAACCTGTTAGTGCAAAAGGAACTAGGAGAAAAGAGAGCCAACTGGGTCACCTCCTTGCAGGAGTATGAAATAGAAATCACCCCAGCGCAGATAGTGAGAGGCCAAGGGTTATGCAAATTAGTTGTTGATTCAGCAGCAGGACATCAAGAAGAGAGCAATATGTCAAACCTAGGACAACGCGATCGAAGTCTAGTCTGTTGCGCACAAAAATCGGTCAGTCCTTGGTACGGCGATATAAGATTATGTCTTGAACATGGATCATCCCCCCGTCACCTTGACCTCGCTAAAAGAAGAGCATTGAGGCTGAAATATGCCTCCTTTCATCTGGTTAATGGTATCCTGTTTCGTCAGAGTTTTGACGGCGTACTGATGCGTTGTCTTGAAAAAGACAAAGCAGAAAAAGTCTTGCTAGAGTTGCATGCAGGAGAAGCTGGTGGTAATTTTGTTGGTGACACCACTGTTCATAAAGTTCTTAGAGCCATATATTACTGGCCTATTCTTTTTAGATATGCCCATGCCTTGTGTCGTAAATGTATCGTCTGTCAGAAAACATTAGGGCGCTTGCAAAAACCAGCCTTTCCTCTGCAACCCGTTTCAGTTGATTCTCCTTTTCAGCAGTGGGGCCTTGATATCATAGGTTCAATCAATGCCCCATATTCACAAAAACACAAGTTTATTGTGACAGCCACAGATTACTTTACTCGATGGTCTAAAGCTGTTGCGTTAAGAACTGTCAACACTAGTCAGGTAATTGCCTTTCTAAATTCGAATATCATCACTTGTTTCGGTATCCCTGAGTGTTTAGTTTTCGATAATGATTCTTACTTTTCCTCTCTTGATATGAGTGAGTTAGCTTTGGAAAAAGGAATTAAGTTGAAGTATTCTTCTAGTTACTACCCCCAGGGCAACGGATTGGCAGAATCAACAAACAAGAATTTAATCAAAATAATCAAGAGAACGGTGGTTGACAATCACAAGAATTGGCACAATGCATTGCTAAATGCGTTGTGGGATGATAGGGTAACGCCAAAAGATGTTGTAGGTAACTCCCCCTTTTTTCTTGTTTATGGTAGAGAAGCAATTCTGCCACCTCACATTCTTCTTCCTTCACTTCAGTTGTCACAGAAAGTCCAAGAAGAAGATTGTCCCCCTCTAGAAAACCGAATTAACGCTTTGATGAAGCTAGAAGAAGTAAGAGACCAAGATAAACGTAAGTTAGATCAACATCAAAAATTGATTAAAATATGGTTCGATTCTAATTCTGCTTCTGATAGGAATTTTGAAGTAGGCGATCTCGTCTTGAAGTGGGACAAACCGCATGAAGGAAAGGGAGAGCACACTAAATTTCAAAACTTATGGCTTGGACCGTTTTTAATTGCTGAAAAGTTAGGTCCCAATTATTTTCGATTGCAGAGTCTTGAAGGACAGCTTGACACCTACCCGGTGAATGGCCAAGCCCTGAAGAAATACTTTGCTTGATTAAAACCCTTGTATATTATGTACATATTTTTCTTTTATTTTTATTTTTCATTTGCTTTCTGTTTTTTTATTTTGATTTGAATTGATCAGTTTGTGTCTTTGGAAATACACATACCTGTACACTGAGTTATTCAGACAAAGACGATAGATAATTCCTTCGATGAAATAACTTCTGAAAAATTTGTACAAACATCAATGGTATATTTCTGAAATTTATATCTGTGTTGGAAAAATCTGTTGTTTAAAAAAAGTTGACCGATTTTGATCTCTGAGCAAAGTTCATCATGATCATCTATTATCTTTTTACGCTGTCCCTATTCCGTAAAGGAATGACTCAAAAGATGTCTCCCTGTATTAGGAAGTTGTTTTTGTAAATTAAAACATCTCTGGATCTAAATAAGGGACGGTTCTAAAAAATTCTGATGAGGTCT
>SNQJ01S0274736.1:0-11521 GCA_010110895.2 Picea sitchensis | reverse complement strand
TCAAGGTCTTAAGAAACCGAGGAAGACTTGACTGGATCCTCCAATTCCAAGTCACTCAGCGCTGGGAAAACCACAAGAACTGGCTAGAAACATTATAACTGCTACAGTGATCCTACCAACATCATCCTATAACAGCTATAGCTTGACTGGATCCTCCAATTCCGAGCAATTCTAACACAGTGGAACAAAGATGTGAAAGAAACTGGCATTCATCAGGCAAGAAGTCTCAAGAGTGCATACATAACCAGAATATCAGTGCTTCATTAAATATTTACAACCGGGAGCTCAGCTCAACCATCGATAGATACAAAAATGGCGAAAACGCCTTCATATACTCAAAACAACAACAACAGCAAAATCAAGACACTGCATTGAAAGCTTTGCGTCTGCATGGATTTTGACAGTCAACATCTGAAAGATCGTGCAACTTATGTCAGACGCAATCTTAATTCTTTGACAGTTCCAACGGCGAATCGACGTGCCTTAAATTCATGGCTGTTCTTTCCCATTAAGGCGGAGGCGATGTCTAACCACCACCAACCGCTTCAATAACTGCAACATCGGGCTTGAGAATGGCCTGGCCAACTTGGCACCTTCAGGACGTGGAGGGCCTCCCATGCAGCCACCTGGAATAACCGACCGGCTCAAAGGATATGCGGGGAGGACAACGCGGAAGGTGGGGCACAGGAACAAAGTGATGGGGCCACGACAGCGGGGAGAGAAAGATTGCAGGGGGTTCACATGGCAAAATGCGATAAGCGAAGGAGGTGGCAGAATAGGTGTGATGGACACATTTTTTGGGGGAGGCTAACGTGGAGGGAAGGGGATGTGTGGCAGATGGTGTATGGATGATGAGAAGGGAAGGAGGCCACGCGGACCATAGGGAAGAGGTAGATGGATGACACATGGCAGCAGGATAATGGCAGTCGGAAGGTGATATGACAGGAAAAGGGCCCACACACGCTTAAACGCAGAGCAGCTGAGGATGATGTGGATCGTGCGAGCGCCGTCGATCCGGGCGCTAAAATCTCAGCCGTTGGAAAGCTGTGAGTCCGATTCNGGCAAGGGGGGTCCGGAATTGCCTTCATCTCCGTTGATCCGGGCACGCTGATCTGGACCATTAGAGAGTTGCGCCCGCGATTCCGGACCCCCCCCCCGGCTTAAAGGTAGAAAGGCAAGGGGGGTCCGGAATTTCATGTGTGCCGTTGATTTGGGCGCACGGATGCACACCGTCCAGATCCGTTCACTGCTTACCAAGGCACATTTACATTCAAAACTTAGGACAAGTGGGTTTGAACCCATTCTTTTTGCATTCTAACCCCCCTTACAAGAAATATCGCTAACATCGGCTCCATGGGGGATAGAGTCGTCCCTGCGATGCTCTAAGAAATCTTTTGCAGATCCAGTGCCTTTGCTGTTGGGCTATGGAGTCATTTATTAGTCCACAAAACAAAAACATAAACAATATGTACAAAACGAAACAAAAAGAGCCAACTGTGGCTCACAAAAAACACTTTTTCAAGAAATGCCCATTTACTGGGCTACCAAAAACTTCATTGCCTTCCAGATCCTGCAACCCGTAAGTGTTGTTTGAAAATACTTCAAGAATCTTGAAAGGCCCGATCCAGAGGGCATCAAATTTACTGTGTTTTCCCTTTTCCTGCCTGGGTGCATCCCATTTGAGCACTAAATCACCCTGCTCAAATTCCTTCTTCTTGTTCTTCCTGTCAAAAGCCTGCTTGATCTTCTGCTGACTATTGTAGGCTCTGTCCATGACCTGTTCTCTGATCTGTTGCACTTCCACCATATGATGAATCTTTCTGAGTATATGATTAGGTTCTCCTTCAAGGACCTGGAGGAAATTTTCCATAGGTAAGGCAAGTTGAGTGGGAAAAACGACCTCTATTCCGTAAACAAGTTGGAAAGGTGAGAGACCCAGGGACTTCTTAGTTGTCACCCGATCGGCCCAGAGATCAAATTTGAGCTTTGAGTCCCAGGCCCTCTGGTTGTCCTCCAGTAGCTTTTTGATAAGATTGATCAAGCTTTTATTGGAGGACTCTGCAAGTCCATTCCCTTGAGGATAGTATGGAGTAGAGTGAACCAGGGAAATCTCAAATTGTTCACAAAATTTGATCAGAGGCTCAGACCTGAAGGGGGAGGCATTGTCGGTGACAATTCTGCTTGGGCAACCAAATCTGGCTATGATGTCTTCCAAGAAGCTGATAATTACTTTGTGAGAAGTGCTCCTGGTGGGGACAACCTCTATCCACTTGGTGAAATAATCAGTTGCAGTGAGGATCCATCTGTGCTGGCCACTTGAGGGAGGATGGATCTCTCCGATGAAATCCAATCCCCATTGCAGAAAGGGTGCTGCAACTACTATAGGTTTTAATGGTAGGGATTTGAGTTGCTGCTTACCTGAGAACTTCTGGCATTTAATGCAAGCCCTGAATTCTCTACAGACATCCGTAAACAAAGTAGGCCAATAATACCCAGCCCAGAGGATTTTGTGGGCTGTGGTCTTCCAAAAATGATGACCTCCGCAGAGACTACTATGAAAATCGAACATCACCTTCTGGGCTTGCAACGGGTCCAGACATCTTAGTAGTATCCCCAGAGGGTCTCTCCAATACAAGGCTCGATCAATGAGACAATACCTGACCGATTTGAGCTTCAAATCTCTGGCCCTACTCTTTCTCAGTCCGTCAGGGGGCTTTAATTCCTGCAAAAAGTACAAGATGTCCCTGTACCAGGGACATGCTGCTAGTGGTATGGTGACCTGGGAATTACTGCTGGATGACTCAGGTTGCTCATTGATGCAGTTAATCTCCAGAGTTTTGCAATTGGATTCAGCCAGCAACTTGGCCAAACCTTGCCCCTTTATCAGCTTGGTGGGCTTAATTTCCAGGTCAAATTCGAGGATCTTAGCTATCCATTTGCCCCTTCTCCCGTCTATGTCAGGCTGTATAAGGATGTCCTTCACAGAAGTTGAAGGGACATATGCAGTGATTTTTGAGTGCAAAACGTAGATTCTGAAAGCTTTGAGAGATTTCGCCAATGCGTAGGCCTGTTTTTCCATGATCTCATATCTGAGTTTTGCATATCTCAATGTCTTGCTGAAGAAGGAAATGGGCTGCTCTCGCCCTTGATCGTTTCTCTGCAATAGGACTGCTGCTATTGAGTTATCAGAAGCAAATGAGAAAATTAGGAAATCTTTAGAATAATCGGGACTGATTAGCACAGGTGCCTCGGTCAATGCTTTCTTTATCTGGGAAAAAGATCCACTGGATTCAGCAGTCCACTTTATTTCATGGCCCTTCCTGAGCATGGATGTAATGTGTTTCATTAGCTCGACGAAGTTTGAGACGAATCTCCTCAGAAAGTTGACCTTCCCCAAAAATGCCTGAACTTCTTTCTTGGACCGGGGAAGTGACAGGGCCTGAATCGCTTCCACCCTGCCTGGGTCAATCCTTACTCCTTCTGCTGACAATATGTGACCTAGCAGCTTTCCCTCCTGCATAGCAAACAATGATTTCTTGGGGTTTAAAGATAGGCCATATCTCCGACATTTCAGGAAAACTCTCTTTAAGTGACAACAATGCTCTTTATCAGTCTTAGAGAAGACTATGATGTTATCCAGATATATCACCACAAACTGGTCCTTCTCCCCGATGAAGGCTATGTCCATGGCTCACTGAAACGTTGCTCCTGCATTCATCAGTCCGAAAGGCATTTTGGAATACATGAATGTGCCCCAAGGAGTGATGAAGGCTGTTTTTTCTCTGTCCTCAGGCATGACTGATATCTGATTATATCCAGAGAAACCATCAATCATGGACATCCTAGATGCGCTAGTGACCCTCTGTAAAATGTGTTCCATGTTGGGCAGGGGATAATTGTCCTTCCTCGAGCTTCTATCCAGGTTCCTGAAATCGACACAGAGTCTGATTTCTCCACTTTTCTTTCTCACCGGGACCAAATTGGCCACCCATTCAGAATATCTCAAGGGGACAATGATTTGGGCATCCAGCAGCTTTTTTACCTCTTTCTCCATGACATGCAACAACATGGGATTTAACTGTCTCAGCTTTTGCTTGAATGGCTTAGCCTCCTCTTTTAGTGGGATCTTGTGCTCTATGACTGATGTGTCATACGTTTTGAGGTCTTTGTAGGTCCATGCAAACACATCAGCAAACTCCTTCAGCAACTTGGTATATTCGATCCTCTGCTCCTCGGTCAAACTCCTTGACAGCTTGACAAACTTTGGCTCCTCAGGTGTGCCTATATTGCATTCAGCTGTGTCATCATCATCACCTAAAACCTTACCCTTTACTGCCACATCATTCCCGTCGAACAACCTTTCTAACAGGATCAGTCCTCTCGGAATGTGATTGCTCGGTAGCTGAATGATCCAGTGATCAACAATTCTATTCGCAAATTCCCCACGGTGATGGTCATCTTCCTCTTCAGGATTCTCATCTATGTGCATTGTGGAAAAGTCATCAATGGACTGGAGAAATTTCTCAATTTCTTGATCATCTTCAAACACCTTCCAGTGTTTGATATTGTCTGGTATAGAAGGTCTGTATTTTATTTCGACTTCAGATCCGGCAGTGGGCGATGTGGGAACTTCAAACACACTAGCTGTGAAAGCTAAATAGTCGGCCGAGGCATTTTCCTCCCTTGGAATGTAGGAAATGTTAAAGGCCAGGAAGGAATCATCAACCAGATCCCATACCTCGTTCCTGTAATTCCTGAGCCGAGGATGCTTAGTCTGATAAAATTTTTTGACCTGCTGGACAATCAGTTCTGCATCACCAAACACAACCATCTCCTTGATTTCCATTTCTTTTGCAGCTCTTAATCCCAGAACCAGAGCTTCATACTCTGCTACATTATTGGTGACCTCGAATTCCAGCCTGTATGACAGAGAGATGGTTTCATGACAAGGTGATATAAATATCACTCCGGCACCGACACCCATACTGGAGGAAGCTCCATCAAAGAACATCTTCCAAACAGAGGAAGTTGAAGGGGAGGTCTCCTGATTAAGGATGGGATGCTTTTTGATCTGCAAAGAAGCTTCAGGTGTGTGGGTGAGCTGTAGTAAACTGGAGCCTAAATCGATGTCCAAGGCATAGATGGGATGATTGGTAGGGTTGGCCTCGTCACTGACAATGTAGGCTAGCTGGGCTTCTCTGTACAGTCTCCTATGTTCCCCTCCAAAGAATGGAATGGTGGCATATGTGAGATCCATCTGTAATGTCCCTCCAAGTATTTTTATCCAAGATCTTGACAACAGCATGCCAAACTTGGGGGGGACATCATCTACCACGATATCCATGACCATACTCTTCATGGGTAGCTGAAACAAAGAGACTACCAGGTCCTTGAAGACTCCCAAACACTGGACCCTCCTGGAGTCAAAAGAATAGAGGTCATCATAGGCTCGGGTGACTTCCAGTCCTAATTCTTCCATGACGGCTTTGGGCATAAGGTTGTGGGAGGCCCCTGAATCCATAAGGCAATTATGCAGTACCTTGTCATGTATGTTCAAGGAAGTGTAGAAGGGAGGGGATGAATCATCTCTGTCTTCCACCATGGGACCTAGGACAACTGCATGCCTTTCATCTTGGAGGTTTATAGAGTCTGTGAGAGGATATGAGGCTTCGGATTTCAGCAGTTCAGAGAAGCGATTTTTGAATTCCCCATGTTTGATTACCTCGGTGAGGGGCACAGGAATTCTGATTTTTTGAATCTCATGTTCGAAATTGAAAGGGGATATGAGCTTTGGAGCTTCTCTAATTTCAGGAACATGATTATGGACAATAGGAGAGAGGGGTTGGGCTTTCTTACCTCTGTGAGCATCTGTTACCTCATTAGCAGGCTTCTCTGCTCTATTGGATGGTTCAGGAACATCAGGTGCTGCTGCTCTTTTGTCGGACCTCAAGTTGTACCTGCCTCGGCCGCCGCTAGCTTTGTCTCCTTTGCTCAATTCGTTCAGCAGACCATCCATGAGAGACTCTTCATATGCTGATTGGGTCAGATGAGGGAAAGGGGGAGTGACTTCTACACTGTGGATTTTAGGCTCAGGCTCGTCTGCTTCCCCTTCTTCTTCATCATCCACAAAATTGTTCTGGAAGGGAGCCTGAATTCTTTGGTCATCTCTGTCTCTTTCCTTCTCTCTGTGCATAGTTGGAGGAGTGAAATTATTTGGCCTTCTGAAACCTCCCTTATTTTCGATGTTCTGAGGGCCCTTGTTTACTTGTTTTCTCTCCACTTTAAACCTCTCCACCTCTTCTTTAAGGAGGTTCATAACTCGGGTCATCTCATTTACTTGAGTGTGGGGTAGCGATGGGCCGGAAGTTGAGGCTTCCGACTTTTCCTTTCTTCTGTCTGTGTCGGCCTGGCTTCTTAGTCTGTCAGCTACCAGTATGTTGGATTCCACTTCTACAATTACATCTTGCATCTGAGCCAAATAGGTGGCTCTTCTTTCTCTTAACATTAGACAGAAATCAGGGTCAAATGCGCCAGCATAGGAAATTTGAGCAGAGGCCTCTGAGGGTTTAATCTCTGCATGAATCTTGTTGTACATCTTATTAAATCTTTTGGAGAAGTCTGAGACAAACTCCCCTTGCATATTCTTCAGAGACCCAAACTTAGTCATGTAATATATGTAATCTTTTCTATCTCCCCATTTCCTTAGGAAAACAGTATCCAGAGCCTCGATTCCAGCAATAGATCCAGGGGTCAGTCCCCTAAACCATTTTCTAACTTCACCGTCCAAGCTCTGAGCAAAGACTCTCATCTAGACGTCTTCATTTTCAATATTTAAGTTGTCTGCATAACTGTAAAAGGCAGCCAAGTGCTCCTCAACAGTTATGTCTCCCTCCCCACTGAACTTGGGCATGTACTTCAAGTAGTCTCCAGCAGGGAGAGGGTTCAGAGGCTGGGGTAGAACCAAAGGAGCATATCTGGCAGCAACTATGGCATCCATTCTGTTCGGAGGGGGATTAGCACTAGCCATAGGGATATTAGGTAGGGGAGAACTTGGAGGAGAAGGAGTATGAATGGGAGATGTGGGAACATAGATTCTTGGAGGAGACAATGGGGAAAACAGAGAGTAAGCCAAGGGACCTGAGTGTGAAAACGCTTCTCTCTGTGCAGCAGTAACAACAAAAGGAGGGGTGGTGAAACCTCCAGAAGCTCGAGGTCTGTGATGAGGCAAGACCTCCAGGGAGGAGGGAGTGACAAGGATTTCTCTTTCTGATCCCAGACCAGGAGGAGAAAACTCAGCAGGAACACTCCCGAAATTTAGAGAACGGGGGACTTCGGAAGAAGGACGACTAGGAAGCTGCGAATAAGAAAATGGAGTTCTCACAGAAGGGGAGGGCGTATTACCTGTTTCATCGACGAAAACCTTTTTTTGCAGCTCTCTTTCCCTTTCTGCGCACTGCTTCCGCGTCAGCTTCTGGTGTAGCTAAAGGCAAGTGTGGGTTAGACCTCGTATGTCTGCCTCTTGAAGCCACAGTTGATAGTGCAGGTTCTCCTCAGCGGAGTCGTCACAATGGAGTCGCCAGGTGCACAGTAGCAATCTTCAAGTTCTGATATCTGATGCACCTTCAGAATCAGTTGATCTTTGTCATTCAATCCCGGGGAAAAAATATTCAACTTCGTCCCCGACAACGGCGCCAGAAATGTTGGTGATGGAAGTCACTTCTGGATTGCTTGCAGGAGCAGAGCCCGATGCCCATCAGTTTAATGTCACGATTTGTTTTAAAGGGGTGATCAAATGGAGGAAAACTCAAGGAGATATCACTCTAACTCGGGAACTGAGTCTGGTACATATGGTGACAAAGGAGGTCTTGATCCAATTTCAGCCAGTGGGTTGATAAAAGGGTGAGTAGGTGGAAGACTTAGTGAGGAAAATGAACAAATAGCTTTGGGCAACAGGCTTACGACTATTTGCAGAAGAAAGAAACTGAATGCAAGATCCGCTTGGTTCAAGGTCTTAAGAAACCGAGGAAGACTTGACTGGATCCTCCAATTCCAAGTCACTCAGCGCTGGGAAAACCACAAGAACTGGCTAGAAACATTATAACTGCTACAGTGATCCTACCAACATCATCCTATAACAGCTATAGCTCGACTGGATCCTCCAATTCCAAGAAATTCTAACACAGTGGAACAAAGATGTGAAAGAAACTGGCATTCATCAGGCAAGAAGTCTCAAGAGTACATACATAACCAGAATATCAGTGCTTCATTAAAGATTTACAACCGGGAGATCAGCTCAACCATCGATAGATACAAAAATGGCGAAAACGCCTTCATATACTCAAAACAACAACAACAGCAAAATCAAGACACTGCATTGAAAGCTTTGCATCTGCATGGCTTCTGACAGTCAACATTTGAAAGATCGTGCAACTTATGTCAGACGCAATCTTAATTCTTTGACAGTTCCAACGGCGAATCGACGTGCCTTAAATTCATGGCCGTGCTTTCCCATTAAGGCGGAGGCGATGTCTAACCACCACCAACCGCTTCAATAACTACAACATCGGGCTTGAGAATGGCCTGGCCAACTCGACACCTTCAGGACGTGGAGGGCCTCCCATGCAGCCACCTGGAATAACCGACCAGGTCAAAGGATATGCGGGGAGGACAACGCGGAAGGTGGGGCACAGGAACGAAGTGATGGGGCCACGACAACGGGGAGAGAAAGATTGCAGAGGGGTCACATGGAAAAATGCGATAAGAGAAGGAGGTGGAAGAATAGGTGTGATGGACACATTTTTTGGGGGAGGCTACATGGAGGGAAGGGGACGCGTGGCAGATGGTGTATGGATGATGAGAAGGGAGGGAGGCCATGCGGACCGTAGGGGAGAGGTAGATGGATGACACATGGCGGCAGGAGAATGACGGTCGGAAGGTGATATGATGGGAAAAGGGCCCACACGCGCTTAAACGCAAAGCAGCTGAGGATGATGTGGATCGTGTGAGCGCCGTCGATCCGGGCACTAAAATCTCAGCCATTGGAAAGCTGCGAGTCCGATTCTGGACCCCCCCCGCTTAAAGGTAGAAAGGCAAGGGGGGTCTGGAATTGCCTTCATCGCCGTTGATCTGGGCGCGCTGATCTGGACCATTAGAGAGTTGTGCCCGCGATTCCGGACCCCCCCGGCTTAAAGGTAGAAAGGCAAGGGGGGTCCGGAATTTCATGTGTGCCGTTGATTTGGGCACGCGGATGCATGCCGTCCAGATCCGTTCACTGCTTACCAAGGCACATTTACATTCAAAACTTAGGACAATTGGGTTTTAACCCATTCTTTTTGCATTCTAGCCCCCCTTACAAGAAATATCGCTAACATCGGCTCCATGGGGGATAAAGTCGTCCCTGCGATGCTCTAAGAACTCTTTTACAGATCCAGTGCCTTTGTTGTTGGGCTATGGAGTCATTTATTAGTCCAAAAAACAAAAACATAAACAATATGTACAAAATGAAACAAAAAGAGCCAACTGTGGCTCACAAAAAACACTTTTTCAAGAAATGCCCATTTACTGGGTTGCCAAAAACTTCATTGCCTTCCAGATCCTGCAACCCGTAAGTGTTGTTTGAAAATACTTCAAGGATCTTGAAAGGCCCAATCCAAAGGGCATCAAATTTACTGTGTTTGCCCTTTTCCTGCCTGGGTGCATCCCATTTGAGCACTAAATCACCCTGCTCAAATTCCTTCTTCTTGTTGTTCCTGTCAAAAGCCTGCTTGATCTTCTGCTGACTATTGTAGGCTCTGTCCATGACCTATTCTCTGATCTGTTGCACTTCCACCATCTGATGAATCCTTTTGAGTATATGATTAGGTTCTCCTTCAAGGACCTGGAGGAAATTTGCCATAGGTAAGGCAAGTTGAGTGGGAAAAATGACCTCTATTCCATAAACAAGTTGGAAAGGTGAGAGACCCAGGTACTTCTTAGTTGTCACCCGATCGGCCCAGAGAGAAAATTTGAGCTTTGAGTCCCAGGCCCTCTGGTTGTCCTCCAGTAGCTTTTTGATAAGCTTGATCAGGATTTTATTGGAGGACTCTGCAAGTCCGTTCCCTTGAGGATAGTATGGAGTAGAGTGAACCAGGGAAATCTCAAATTGTTCACAAAATTTGATCAGAGGCTCAGACCTGAAGGGGGAGGTATTGTCGGTGAAAATTCTGCTTGGGCAACCAAATTTGGCTATGATGTCTTCCAAGAAGCTGATGATTACTTTGTGAGAAGTGCTCCTGGTGGGGACAACCTCTATCCAATTGGTGAAATAATCAGTTGCAGTGAGGATCCATCTGTGCTGGCCACTTGGGGGAGGATGAATCTCTCCGATGAAATCCAATCCCCACTGCAGAAAGGGTGTTGCAACTACTATAGGTTGTAATGGCAGGGATTTGAGTTGCTGCTTACCTGAAAACTTCTGGAATTTAATGCAAGCCCTGACTTCTCTGCAGACATCCGTAAACAAAGTAGGCCAATAATACCCAGCCTGGAGGATTTTGTGGGCTGTGGTCTTCCAAAAATGATGACCTCCGCAGAGACTGTTATGAAAATCGAACATCACCTTGTGGGATTGCAACGGGTCCAGACATCTTAATAGTATCCCCAGAGGGTCTCTCCAATACAAGGCTCGATTAATGAGACAATACCTGACCGATTTGAGCTTCAAATCTCTGGCCCTACTCTTTCCCAGTCCGTCAGGGGGCTTTAATTCCTGCAAAAAGTACAAGATGTCCCTGTACCAGGGACATGCTGCTAGTGGTATGGTGACCTGGGAATTACTGTTGGATGACTCAGGTTTCTCATTGATGCAGTTAATCTCCAGAGTTTTGTAATTGGATTCAGCCAGCAACTTGGCCAAACCTTGCCCCTTTATCAGCTTGGTGGGCTTAATTTCCAGGTCAAATTCGAGGATCTTAGCTATCCATTTGCCCCTTCTCCCGTCTATGTCAGGCTGTATAAGGATGTCCTTCACAGAAGTTGAAGGGACATATGCAGTGATTTTTGAGTGCAAAACGTAGATTCTGAAAGCTTTGAGAGCTTTCACCAATGCGTAGGCCTGTTTTTCCATGATCTCATATCTGAGTTCAACATCTCTCAATGTCTTGCTGAAGAAGGCAATGGGATTCTCTCGCCCTTGATCGTTTCTCTGCAATAGGACTGCTGCTATTGAGTTATCAGAAGCAAATGAGAAAATCAGGAAATCTTTAGAATAATCGGGACTGATTAGCACAGGTGCCTCGGTCAATGCTTTCTTTATCTGGGAAAAAGATCCCCTGGATTCAGCAGTCCACTTTATTTCATGGCCCTTCCTGAGCATGGCTGTAATGTGTTTCATCAGCTCGGCGAAGTTCGAGATGAATCTCCTCAGAAAGTTGACCTTCCCCAAAAATGCCTGAACTTATTTCTTGGACCGGGGAAGTGACAGGGCCTGAATCGCTTCCACCCTGCCTGGGTCAATCCTTACTCCTTCTGCTGACACTATGTG
>SNQJ01S0274732.1:0-11503 GCA_010110895.2 Picea sitchensis | reverse complement strand
GTATCCAACACTTATGTCCCCTTGTCCCGTCATATACATCTTGCATCCAAAGAACTTCTGTGATCTGCAATTTATGCTTTTACTAGTGAGAACTCACCAGGGGATCAAAAATATTGGCATTAATAAATAAACAATAGATCTTCTTCTGTGAGATTGTTACACCTCAAAATTACTCGCTTCAATAGTGTTGCAAGTGTCGTCATTACAAGTGTTGTAAGTGTTGCATCTTGTCTGCAAGTGTTGCATCTTGACCACAAGTGTTGCAAGTGTCACAAACATCATACTGTCATCTTGCATATGTTGTGCCTCTAATGACATCATAAAGACACTTAATACACCTCAAAGACTAGTTTTGAAGAAGAGAGATCACTTGACAGGGAGTACAAACCTTTTTCCATTGAAAGAACCACTAAAAAATGAATTTTGGAGAGGACCGCTCCCCTAACCATTGTTAGGGAGTGTTGGTGCTCCCTGAGCCTCTTTGGGGGAGTGTTTGAGCACCTTGTGCACCCTTTTGGGGGAGCACTACCCTTATTGAGCAAATTTTGGGTTTGTTGAGGCAAATCGGGGAAGAATCCCTCAATTCCTGAAGGTAGTTGGATTCAAATAGATGGTCAAGGCATGATCTTAGGGAAGATACTCAACTGAAGGAGAGGAATCCTCAACTTATCCCAAAGATCTCTCAAGTGGTTGGACCTCTCCAAGGTTATATAAGGAGGCCTTCTCATGGTGAAAGGTACAATGGAGATTGAGAATTACATCAAACTTATGATCTCATGAGTGAGATGTCATCAAAGCAGTTAGTGGAGATTATTTGGACAAAGGGGTTGGACAAGGAGAACTGGAAGAAGATGTTGCACCTTCATTCAAAGGATTGTAAGTACTTTTACTTGTTCTCATTAATAGTCAATGCTTGTCATGTTTCTTTCAAACGTATGCTTGTTCCATATGAGTTTTTATACAGTAGATGGATCTATGTTTGAGCTAATCTCAATAGAGTAGGAAGTCTTTTGTACCTTTTTTGGTTCTACAGGACCTATCAGGGAGCTCGGGATCGAAGCTCATCCAGGATTTTGCAAGGACAAACGTCGCTAATAAGGTACATATCTTTCTCCTTCTCTTTCATTTATTAGCTTGATTAGATCTAAAAGGAAGTTAGTGTCCATGTTACGCACTTTTCTATCTTGGCCTTAGGAGTCTAGAGACCAAGAGAGAATCCACTTGTCCACAGGGGGATTCACCTACAACAAAAATTGGCGACTCCACTAGGGAGGAGCTCTAATTTTTGTTTCCTTTCCCAGATCTTGTTTTATTCCTTTTCCCACTCATTTGACCTTCTCCATATTGTCATTTTGATTCTTAGATTTGTTTGATTGCCTCTTTATTTCATCATGATCACCCTGATTGACTGAATTTCTTTGATATTTTGAGTTTCTGGGCATTTTTCTGAGGTTTTGGAGCAGAGTGCTCCCCCTCTGTTGTTGTCAGAGCACTAGCACTCCCCTTTATCCTTACACAGAGTGTTGGAACGCTTTGGTGCCCTTTACACCAGAGTGCTACCCCATTTTTGTGAGAAATTCTCCAGAAGTTTTATCTTCTGAAGCTATTTCTTGGTTTTGGCACTTGCTCAGGGTCTCATACTCTCAGTCCATCTTTGTCATTGGCTTTCAACACCTCATTTCTGAGAATTCATCCTCTTCTTGTTTGGGAATTTGACATTTTCTTTCCTTGCCTTGAAGTCACTCTTTGTCTTTGCTGACCTAGAGTTAACTTGTTGTTTTCTTCTCCTTTATCTGACTAAGTGAAAAATTTTGTGAGGAAATCCAAACATCTGTGAACCTTTCCATCTGATCTTTGAGGTCAGTTTTCCAACATTTCTCTTTTGTTTGAGGTTTTTTTTGGTTCTTGTTTTCAAATTTGGTTATCTTTGTCCTTCCTATCTATTTCACGATGAGAGTGTATTTTTGTTTTGTGTGAGGTTTGCTTCTAATTGTTTAATCCTAAAGTCTGATTGACATTTAGAAGTTTTACATTTGATTATCATTCGCATATAAGAAAAAGGACATATTTTAGTGATTGGTTTGGATATTAGAAGGCAATTCTGAAATTTTTAACATTGCATTGGATTTGATTGAGAAACACTTGTATGAGCACATTGCATCTTAGTGTTTGATAGTGAAAACATTTTTTTCTCTTTCCCTTAAATAGCCATTCATCGAAAGACAATGACTACTTATCATTTTATTGTGCATTTTTGGGAATTGAGTCATCATACCATCAGTTTCATTGTCATACACCCTTTGAGTAAAGAACAACTGTAAAATGAATGATAATTAAAAATTATCTAGAACATTTTTTTTTAGGATCTTCCACCAACATTAGACTAGGATTAGCACTTTGGATTAGGCTGTGAGTAAAACTCTCCAAAGTTTTTCAAAATGAACATTAGCATCCTGAGATAGGGAGAGTCAAATCCAATTGTCGTATAGGCTTTCTGGGATTCCCCTCTCACACAGAGATTACGCATGAGGTCCCATTCGAGTGAGTTATGGAGATTATCCCTCCGTGGTTCAACTATTTGTAGTGGTCAGATCGTATATTGGGGGTCACTTGAAGGTATACCCACGATTATGTGTGGGAGCCTCTTGAGTTGATTTCAGACTTGTTATCCTGCCCATACGTTCAGATCAGACTGTCGACTATACTCGCCCAGGGGATGACTATGAGTTGGTGTCCTTAGTTTCCAAAATTCTTAGGTACTTACATGAGGTGGCAGTGAAGAGAAGTCTCGTTGTACCTGGGATAGACATTGGTCAAACTCACTCGAGCTCCTTGGAGGGTAAATCCACAATTACTACGTGGAAGCTTGCACCAAGGTGAAAGTCCGTTAAGCAAGCCGTCATTGTAACTATTCCACCATATCCTAGCCCCATATTGACTTGATCACGTGACGTTGGATTTCATCACCAACTAGTACGATCATCAAGAGAAGTCTTGTTTGCTTGGTTTTGATTCCTAGATTTTTTAGAGTATGTTGTTTCTTTTTGTTAGTTGGCCCTAGATTTTTAGCATGTACTGTTATTCTCCAAAATTGAGCCTATAGACGATAAAGGTCTTCGTTGATCGCGTAGGATGCAAGGGATGTCTCTAGAAGGCTACCAACCCTTACCTCCTAACCCTCCAGCAAACAACTACCATGGAGAGGTAGAAAATCAATCTGACATTGGGAGTGTTTTTTCTCCTCCGTTAGAAAATTCAGAAGGCACTTTGGTTACGATTGAGAATCCCACTTCTCGCACTACATCTATGTCAATAACCCCTCTCAAACCACTTTTGCTTCGTTTAGACTCCCTTGGGAACGTCATAGACGAAGAGGTCCCATAGTTACTTGAGAGAGCTTTTACCGAAACATATATGGGATCCACAGAACCAACCTTTGGTGATGAGTATAGGATTCTTGTTCGTCCTACCACTGTAGTAGATACAAATCCCACACCTGCTCTTTTTGTATGGAGGACTTCATCAGGACGCGATCTCTATGAGCATTTTGAATCCTTTCGACAACCCTTTAATCCTCATGACCCTCCTATTGAAAGTGGGCCATCTAGTCAAACGGTGAATCACCCCATTGATCAGGGCATTAATCCTACTGTTGCATCAGCACAAGTCTATCCTAATGTTGGACTCGTCACCTCTACTCATTCCCAAGGCACTTCGATCCCTACCCCCGCTTTTGCAAACTTTCACTCTACAGCTCCACATGTTCCACACGATCCTGCTGGGACATATTTTCACCTGAGAATGCAGACCCTTGCCAACCAAATGCAACCAATTGGAGGGAAACCACCATCTAGTGGACCTATCCCTCCTGGAAGACCACCATCCTATGGTGGGCCTAACCCTCCCGGGAGACAACCCCCTTTTCATGTTCTTCCCAGAGGGAAACCTCCCTTCGCCAGTCATACCCCAGTCGTTAATCCACCACTGGCAGGGGGGAAACCTTCATCTGCTGGAAACCCTGCACAATCCTGGGGAGTATCTTCCAGAGGCACATTTACCCAACCCCATGTTGGGAGGCACTCATATCATAACCCACAAGGAGGAGTATCAAATCATGTTCCTTCTAGACCGTCTTATGGACAACCTTATCCGGGTGTCCCAAACACCACCTGGAGTCCTCAAGGACAACAACCTTATCCTGCCCATGGGTCTAATGTGTATCTGCCTCCAGGATCTACTCCTTACCCTCCTCAAGAGAACAATGTTCATCCTCTTTCTGGGCAAGCAAATCACCCGGCTTATAATGCTTAGAACCCACCAGGTTATGCAAATGTTTCTTAGCCAGCATCAAATCATGTTTATCCTAGTCAGCAACAACCGTATGTAGGAGGACCTACTAGCTACAACTATTCACATAACCCAGTTTATGGTCCTACTGGTGTTCCTATGCCACACTAGTATCATCTGCAAATTAACCGACAACTACCTTTCCTTGCGACTCTGGATCTCCCAGACTTGTCTCGGTTAACTATTAATGATCCTATTTTTCATTCACCAGTTTGGCCAGTTATTCCAGCTAAACTTCCTTCTGATATTCCAAAATTTGACGGAAAATCTAGAGAAGATCCAAATAACCATGTGATGACTTTCCATTTGTGGTGTTCATCAAACTCCCTCATGGATGATTCTATACGTTTGTGTCTTTTCCAGCAAACACTTACTGGCCCTGCAGCAAAGTGGTATATTGAACTACCACGTGCTTCTTTTCATGATTTCAACTCCCTTGCCATGTATTTCCTCACGCACTTTCAACTACCTATTTGCTACAAGACAGGCACTGAACTCTTGACCTCCCTTCGTCAAACTGACTATGTGCATATCTCTAACCATATTCATGAGTGGAGACGATGATGAAGGATGATCAAGGTAATCATTCCTGACATATTATTGGTGGAATGGTTTACTAAATCACTTTTACCCCCGATCGCTTGCAATGTCGCTATGGGTGGCACGGTCACTGAGGAAGAAACCATTGCTTGAGCTCAGTACTTAGATTTGGTTTATTCCCAATATGGTACTTTGTATGATTTTCTTCCAAATGTTGCTCGAGCTAATATCGATCCATCCAAATTGTCATCCTCATCTCGTGTGGACAGTGTTATCAATTCCGTCAAAACTCAATCTACTTCCCAGTCGACCACACTCTCCTCTACCTCCCCCCAAAATCAGATCTCTGAGGTGAATGCAGTTCAATCTGCCCCTTCACAACAATTTGGAGGTAAGAAGAAGACAAAAAATAAATCAAAAAATACTAATAACAATGAACAACCAAAAAATCAAGCTCAAACACCTGCTACCGAAAAGCAACCACAATGGAAACTGAAATTCCCATGTATCATTTGTGGTGACGATCACTACACTCGAGACTGTCCACATCGCAATTAAGTGGTCAAACTTTTCCAAGGAAATTCACAACCTGTTGTGCTTACTCAGCCTTTTCCACAGTAGAAATCCATGGTTGCTCAAACCCCCTCTCCTAGGGGTAGTTCTAGCCATCCTCATGATGAGGCCTCGATGAGTGCACATATTTATATGTTTAATGGGATTAATTTGAAAACTCGCTCTAAGACATATGACACACCAGGTAACCTTGACAAAGGAAAAGTCACTAACGGTACCGGTACTTTACCGGATCCATCACCATCCTCCGTTAGTCCTCCATCAGTTAATCCTCCGTCTGGACCACTTAGAATTGAGAAACCTACGTTCGACTCTATCTTACGCCCTCCAAAGAGCACTATACATAAATCTACCTTTATTCCTAGTTCACGTGCCACCGAGAACTACAACATTGTTGAAGATTTGGCCCAAGCACTGTGTGTTATGTCTGCGTTAGAAGTTCTACAGCACTGCCCCAGTCAACGTAGAATGCTCTTGGCCTCTATTGGCATTGTTGATCATGATTTGTCCAACCATATCATGTTTAACCTGGACAACTATACATCTCGACTCTCCCATCAACTTGCTTTCCAAGTTTATGTTGTTGTTCACAATCAACAAATCCATCGAACTATTCTGGATGAGGGAGCCTCAACTTGTGTCACGTATTTAGCATGTTGGAAAGGTTTAAAATCACCCACACTTAACAAATCTCCAACGATGTTACGTGCCTTCAATGGGCGAGGTTTTCATCCCCATGGGATTTTACAGTCCCTGCCCATCCAATTAGGTGGAAAAACTATCACTGTTGATGTCAAGGTGGTTGATGCTCCCCTCGATTACAACTTGTTACTTGGAAGAAGTTGGTTTTATGCTATGACTGTTGTTGCCTCGTCATTCTTTCGATGTGTACAATTTCCTCATCAGGGAAAAATTGTCACTGTTGATCAGTTAGATTTATGCACGACCGATGCTCGCGCTCCTACTACCAACAATATTCCTTTCTTGGGAGATCACGTATGAAAGCATTGGTTTTGGCTTACTAAAAGATTCTATCCTTATGGGTACCTTCCCTACACCACTTCCACCGACTACACATCATATTGCCACTGCCGATATGATTTCGACCACGACTTATCAATCTTTGGAATCATATGACCCTTGGATTGTACCTAGTCCCTTGGAATTCGATGCACTAGGTGACACCATGCCACTTAGTCCAACTGAAACATCATACGTTTCTATCCGATCCACTTCTCCCTCTTCGGATGACCAACATCTATTGGCACCTGACAATTACTCGATCCCATTGCCGTTAAGTTCCTTGTCGTCTGCGATTGACTACATTTCCCCAATTTTTTCCTCAGATGGATCTATTATGGAAATGTTGAGAATTGATGAGCCTCAGGATGATAACCATCATCGATCCTCTTTTCTTCCCCCTCGTGAATAAATTCAGGCAGATATACACTCTATTTCCCCTCTTGATGTTGATTTTCCATCGTCTCCCATGCCTTCCACTTCTGACGACTTGGATCCGGTCGTTGACGTGGTCATCTCTTCGATAAGGATATTGGAGGCAAATCTCCTTACCCCTATCGCGATCCTTGACATGTGTTCCTTCCAAAGTGATTTTCTTCCATCCAATGAAGATCTCTTGGAATCCATGACCGAGTTTTGTCCTTTGACATGGTGTCCTTCCAGTGTGTTATTCTCTTGGAAGCCATGATCAAGGAGAGTCCATGAGCACATTTTCTCTTCTCTATGGAAAGATCGTTAAAAAATGAAACAGAGGTCACGAGCACAGTTTCTCTTCTCTATGGAAAGCTCGTTGAAAAATGAAACAAAATCTTTGAGCATAGTTTTCCTCTCTGTAGCAAGATTGTTAAAAAATGAAACAGCCATCTGGGGATTGAACTTGGAGCCCTGAGCATAGTTCTTTTCCTGTGTCAAGATCGTTAAAAAATGAAACAGTCACCTCTCTTGAACCTTCATTTCATCCACCCTTATCCTTTTTCTCCATCTAATAGAGAAATTGGTGACAACCTCAAATTCGGTGAATGCATTGAAGCTTGGAGGGCATGTCTCCAGCCTTTGATGATCATTCTGGAGTTAAGCCACTAGCTTTCAAGCTAGGGGCATACCAGTCTTAGTCTTTGTTCTTTCTCGTGCTCGTAAATAAATGAGAATGCAACCGGGTAAACTTTTATCTCTTTTTCGGACCCACATGGATATATGAAAAAGGAACCCCCTGGAGTTGTCTTTGAGCTCTTTTCAGACTCTCTAAACATGAAAATATTGATGAGTGATCTTGCTTCCTTTCCATCTCGTTAAAAGGTTTGAAAGGGTGTCTTTCGAGTGATAATTTATCTCTTTTTCAACCTCGTAATACTAATATTACGAAAAAGGACAACATTGGAGTCATCTTTAAGTTGTTTTCAGACTCTCTAAATATGAAAAACCACCGAGTTTACCTTATCTGGACTCGTTAAACAATCATACATTGAAGGGCCCATATGGGACCGAACCCTTACTTCTTCCAGTTCGCTAAACAAAGGAAGAGGGACTTACCGAAGGTGAGTCATATCGAGTATGTGTTACCCTCCTCGAGCTCGTTAAATTAAAAAGAGGTATTCGTCTATCTGGATGGGAGAAAAATTGAAAGAAGCAAGCCAAGCAGTTTTTTGAGAACATTACCAATAACCCTTACGGTCGCCCTTGAACATGAAACTTTGTCTTTGCATGCATTTTAATCGGCTGAACCTCTGCATTGAGCCAATCCTCTGAGTTTTTTTTTCTTTTGGGTCACTTGACAAAAGTCACAACATCCACTACATCATCAAGTTTTGGTCCATGTCATGTTTTTGTTGTCATGCCTCAGTGTTCAAGGGAGGTATCTGCCTCAAGAGTCAGCCATCACATATATCCTGTTTCAATACCCGTGTCAGTTCATGTTCATTTGATCTACCAATTACATCTCTGTGTCAATTTCGTGTCGTTGATGGGGTATACATCAAGGCCCTCCTTCCACGAGTCTATTCCTGTAGACTTCAACACATTATCCAGGAACTAGACTTAGAAACCAGTTAGTACCTTCGGACTTGCATGCCTCAATGGAAGGCCTCCTCGTGTCCGATAGTGGGTTTACATCATTGACCCCTGATCATATGATTCCACGGATGTTTGAATTCAGCTCATTCATTCACATTCATCGGAATGCACTAGAGTACCTTGGGAATCATTGACATCAATGGTGATTTCCCTCGCGCTTGTTAATGTTTTACCTCATTGACCAGTAATCAAGTGGTTTCTGCCATGTTCGACATCAGGACATATATTCACATGGTTAGATTCGTACTACATTGGGATCGGTAAGAAGACCCTGGGTTGAGTTTTTCACTCTTATGTATACACTGCCCTGGTTGCGAAGGAGTTCTTTTGAACTATGACACATATACTGTTACATAGATCCACTTTGTATTGGTCATGGCTATGTTTTTTCATCTTGTAGATCCACTGTGTATTCTTCGTGGCTACAATCAGTTCAGGTCATAGGAGTATATATCCACATTGTATCTTCAATGGCTATACCATTTTTTCAATATAATTATGGATCCACAGTGTATTTTATGGCGGACATACCTAAAAAGTCTTTATCAACCAAGCATAGGTATGTCTGCCTTGGGTTTGAAACATGTCATAATATTTGTTTGGTGGTTGTGTGAAGCTTTTTCCAGCCTCTCTGCGTCCATTCCCTTGCTCGGAAAAGTCTACAAAGTACTTCATTCATCATCGTCTTCTAACTTCGTACTTTGGGGGGCAATCTATTACACCTCAAAATTACTCACTTCAATAGTGTCACAAGTGTCGTTATTACAAGTGTTGTAAGTGTCGCATCTTGTCCGCAAGTGTCACATCTTGACCACAAGCGTTGCAAGTGTCACAAACATCATACTTCCATCTTGCCTATGTCGTGACTCTAACGACATCATAAAGACACTTCAAAGACTAGTTTTGAAGAAGAGAGATCACTTGACAGGGAGTACAAACCTTTTGCCATTGAAAGAACCACTAAAAAATGAATTTTGGAGAGGAGCGCTCCCCTGCCCACTGTCAGGGAGCATTGGCACTCCCTGAGCCTCTTTGGAGGAGTGTTTGAGCGCCATGTGCACTATAACACTCTTTCACCCTAAGTTGTATCGCTCTGATACCAAACTGTAATGCTACTTTTTACATAACTCATACAAGCATTATATAATCCACATGCATTTAAGCAAGAAATACAATTAATCTCAGAGTAAGCATAAGAATTATTACTAACATAAATAATCCATGGAAATAACATTAATCCAAATGCACAACAGAATACATGATAATTATAATACACAGAGATACAGAAATATAATTAAAGCATCATTGGTACTTATCTTTGAAAAAGTGGTAGTTCCACCAACCAAGTGTAGGCCTTCCACGAACCTCCCATCCTTAGACCACACTGCTCGTTAGCTCAGCAGTGGGTCACCCCCGAGCTGGGACTAAGCTCCACCCCCAAGGCAGGGAATCCTAGGCTAGGATGAGGTTATAGGGAAAACACACAGTCACAAGGAAGGGATTCTCTCCCAGGAACCACTCATGCTCACATCCCACAGACTCTCCTTCCCCACATGCTTGTTCCACCCCAGGAGTATACAACTACTCTATCACCTATACAATCCTTCGACTGCTAACCTCCCTTGCCTTGGGTTACCACAACAAACCGGACCGGAAGTCTCCGAGCTCTGTGGAAGCTACATGGTTCCTTCCAGGAGTTCTCTCCTTCCTCTGCGCACTCTCTCACGTGGAGAGAGTCGCTCACAGGCCAAGTCACGTGTTCTTCCAACCACAATCACCTCTCTCACCGGGAGAGAGTGTTGCACAACTGACCAACAAGCCACACGCAGTCCAACACTGCGTGGCCACAACAACCCACGGGAAAAACAGACACGGGATTTCCAACAGGTTCAACAATGGCAGGTCACTTCTTATTTCTCAATCCGGCAACAAAGGATAGACTCATGCTCTGGTTCACAACGACGTGTGACAAACAATCCACGCAGGGGTCAACACAGGTTCGAACTGTTCAGACAAAGGATGTACCGGTTATCCCAGAACAAACATAGATACATGCCTTTTGGTTCAGAAGATGCACAAGGGTTTCTCTGCAGAGGTTAGACCAGTTCACCTCAGGCAGTTGGCGGTTGAATGGAGGAGGAACCCCCGCAGTAGTTGATGGGAATGGAAGTTGAACCCCCAACGTGGCTCATCTCAACCCTTTTATTTGCATGCACTTGGGTTGACACTTGTCACCCATGCAACTGCATGCATTCCTTCAGCACGTGTTCCTTCCATTTGGAAGTCACATGTCATTCCAAAAGAACTTAGGATAAAAACATACTAATCACATGTCTTTTTGGAATAATATTAAAATATTATTCCCCAAGGCTTAAGGCCCTAATATTATCCCCTAGGCTCAACACTTAGCCCCTTTTCCCACCTTCCAGCCCCTAATTCCTTGCCCACTCTGTGGAAGCTCAGTCCCCCATCACTTATTCATCATGGTTGGTATGCATGTGGTGGTGTTTATATTTTATTAATGTGTTGCATACATACAAGTACAAAATCAGGCCCTTGGCCTCCAACCCTTAGGCTCTCTGGCCTAATAATCACATAGGCCCATCCGCTAATACAAACTTGGCTCACCAGCCTATAACACATATTTACAATTCATTTCATACATCAGACTTACAAAGGGCTCGATCTTGGGGACACTACAATCCCCCTCCCCTTATTTTTGCACTGTCCTTAGTGCAACCTTACACTGTCTCTGCAAGCTTTTCAAAATTTTCAAAAAGATGCGGGTATTCTGCCTGCATAGCATTTGCATCTTCCCATGTCGCGTCCTTAGGACCGTAACATGTCCACTAGACCTTTACAAGCTCAATATCTCGATTCCAGAGTTGTTTTCTTTTCCTGTCCAATATGCGCACCAGATGCACTTGCAGGACACCTTCTGGTTCCACCTGAA
>SNQJ01S0274731.1:0-11504 GCA_010110895.2 Picea sitchensis | reverse complement strand
AGACAACAACCTCTACATCAAGGTAAGTCAAGGTAATATTTTATTAATTGAAGTTTATGTTGATGATATTATTTTTGGTAGTGATGATGACAAGTTAAGCCAGAAATTTGCAAAAGATATGCAGAATGAATTTGAAATGTCATTGCTTGGAGAACTATCCTTCTTTTCGGGACTTCAGATACGTCGAAGAAACCAATTTTTATTTATTTCTCAAACCAAGTATATCAAAGAAATGCTAAATAGGTTTGGAATGGAAGATTGCAAACCAATTATCACTCCCATGCAAACCAGTTGTAAGTTGAGCAAAGATGATAATTCAAAGTCTACATATCAGAAGCAATACAGGTCAATGATTGGCAATCTACTATATGTGACAGCATCCAGACCAGATGTAATGCAGGAAATTGGACAGGTGGCATGATTTCAAGCAGTACCAAAGGAATCACATGTATTAATAGTAAAGAGGATTTTCAGATATCTCAAAGGAACATAAGAGTTTGGATTATGGTATCCAAAAGGAAAAGATCTATCACTTATTGCCTACACAGATGCAGATTGGGCAGGTTTTACACATTATTTTTCGTCATCCCTATGATCGTTAATGATGTAAACCTATATGTTGCCTTCAGGGGGGTCAGTGGCCTGGATTCCTGAAGAAAGAAGGGAGAAGAACTTTCCTTGAGAGAAGAAGTTGTATTTTCCTTTGTAAAAATCCTATTAAAGAGGATTTCTGTAGGCTGCTCTATAGCGAGGGTGAGGAAATTCCTGGTTTCCGCAGGCTGTACTATAGGAAGGGTGAGGAAATTCATGGTTTCCGCAGGCTGCACTATAGTTAGGGTGAGAAAATTCCTGGTTTCTGCAGGCTGCACTATAGCCAGGGTGAGGAAATTCCTAGTTTCTGCATGCTGCACTATAGCTAGGGTGCGGAAATTCCTGTACGTGGGAAAAACGAGTGTCTTCTCGATGCTTCTAGAAGGAGAAGATTCTATGGTGAGGTGGCCTCCGAACGGTTTGGATCTTACTCACTTTCATGATTTAGTGGGATCATCCTAACCTCCTCACCTTATCCTCTTCAACTTATAAAAGAAGAGGAGCTCTCATGGAGAAAGTTAGCTTGATTGGGTTGGAAAATTCTTGAGCCTTTGAGATTAGAAATTTGCCTTGATATTGTTAGCTTAGTGTGTTGGCTTTGAGCTTTGCTTTGTCAAGATATATTGTGAGGAGCTATCAAATCCACAGTCTCAGAATCCATTGGAGCAAGAAGTGTGTGGGAAGCAAGGAATTGTTGGGAGGAACCTTACGACATCAAGGCATCCGATTGTAATCTCTCTTCCTATTATTTAATATAATACAATGACATGCTTCTTTCCCATAGAATTATCTTTATTTTATTGCATAATTCCTTGATCATATGCATAGGTTGTCATTGAATATACTTCTATTGCTTTCACTTTGGTTGGTTTGTGTCGTTGCAGATCCAATATCACAAGAGCACCATAGCGAAGTAGGGACAACAGATATATAAGGAAGTGATATATTAAGGTATGTCATCCATTCCTTCTTTGCTAGTAAATTCAATGATTGTAACTTAGGGAAAGCGTCATGTCCTATCTTGTTTTTTTCTAGATCTAGGTGGATCTAGGGAGATTAGTTTATGTCTGCATTTACCGATTTATCCTACAAAAAAATTGGCGACTCCACTGGGGACAGATTGTTTTCCTAATTTGTCTTGCTTTCTTGATTTGATTGCTTGGTTTTTGTTTTCTGAGTCACTGGGAGATCCATCTTGAATCTATGACTGTTAAACTTCACTGGAAAACCTTCTTAATTTTTTATTTTTTTCCATTTTTGTTTTATTTCCGCACCTTGCATTGAGGGACAGTGCGACGACTTAGGATTTCCGCACCCTACCTGTTTAGACCAGTGCAGAAACTCCGCACCCTACCCATTTCTGGCCTGCAACGATCAAGGATTTCCACACTGTGCTAGTCTTCCAGTCTGCAAAGATTGTGAACAAATTTTATTTTGGTGGTTTTCCCTGCCCAGATCTTGGATTTGGTTTTGGGGTGAATTTTTGGGTTTGATTATGATCTATTTACAGTCTGCTTGATAGCTTTGAAATTGCTTTTAGTCATCTTTGCTTTTTTTTCTTTTGAAAGATTTGGTCTCTTGATTTGAGTGTCTTTTAGTTACAAAGCATCGTTTTTTCTTTAGAATTGTTTAGTGAAAGAATACTTCTTTTTTTGAATAAATCGTGTTAAAAGAGAAACTTAATTTGGGTTGTTTTTGTTTTGAAGTGATTTTCTATTTGTTTTAGTGTCTCTTTGAAACAAAAAATTGTAATTTCTTGCCTTATATTAGATTGGGGGCATCCTTTCATTTGAAGTAGCTAAATTGCATGATTCTTGGCATTTTTTGGTCTTAAATTCTGAAAAAAATTCCCCCTCATGGCCGGGGGGGGGACCATGAATCGCGTATTGGTGTACAGTCTATTTTTTTAATTTCTTGAGAATATTGATATTGATGAGTTTAATAATTTTGGGACATTGTGCATCTGGGAATGATAAATGTTTTCTCCTTCTCGTAGCATAGCTTTCATCGAAATGAAAAGATTGCATATTCATCTCTTTGCATAACTTTCGAGTCGGTCAAAACACCATATTGTCCACGCCATTTTCCTCTTGAGTAACAACAACCATAAAATAAAGCGCTTATAAAAATTGATTAGACATTTTTTATTTTTTCTGGTAGCAAACCTACATTAGATTACTTGCAGGGCTTTGGAATAGGTATGAAAGATAACTTTCCAAAGATGCAAACAAACATAGAATCTTGAGTTAGGGAGCGGTGAAATCCACTTATTACATTTTTTCCTAAGAAGCCCTTCTAACAAAAGGTTCAATCACGAGGTCACACTGAGACTGACAGAGTTACTCACCCTGCTTTGTTGGTCTCGGTGTGGATATTGCGTGTATTATGGGGGTCGCTTGAAGGTATACCCACAATGACGAGTGGAAGCCTTTCAAGTTGATTTCGGGCTAGATACCCTGCCTTTGTGCGTGGATCAGATTGTCGACTGTTTCCCCAGGAATCACTGTAGTAATTGGTAACCTTAGTGGCCTATTTATCTAGGTTCTTTACATGAGGTGACTGTGGAGGGGCAAGTCTTCACAGTACCTGGAATCGACGTTGACCAAAATCACTTGGGATCCTTGGAGGGTATACCCACGTTTATGTGTGGGAGATTGCACCAAGGCATAAGTCCGTTAAGCAGGTTGTCAACGTAACTTTTCCACTCACTCTATCTCATCCCCTTCTTACTTTATTTCCGCGACGTTGGATTTCATCACCAACTAGTGCGTTCATTGTGAGAAGGTTTTGTTTGCTTGCTTGCTTTCTAGATTTTTAGAGTGTGTTGTTTGTTTTCCCTAGTGGACTCTAGGTTGGATTTTTATTTAATGGTGTTAGTTCTAAGAATGACCAATGAAGGAACCCCTTTTCCAGGGGAACCTTTTGTTTTTACTTCTTACAGAAACATTGGTCCTCCTCACATCGCTAATTTGAGCCTTCCAGGTCTCACAATTGGATTACCGGTATGGTTGTTTTCCACTCAGGTAATCCCGAATGTAGTAAGTTCTCTGGTCGTAAGCACTTCCCCCCAAGAGCATCAACTTCATGTTGATCCTTCACCTTCTTCACCAGTAAGATCTTCTTCGCCTTCTTCACTTGCAAGGTATTCTTCCGTTTCATCTTCTTCGCCGAGTGAAAGATATGAAGCTAGTAACCCGGTGGCTAAGAAGAAGAATAAACTGAAGAATAAGAAGAAGAAAAATAAGCAAGGATCCAAACTTCCAACCACTGCCAGACATGTTGGAAAACAACCTGTTACTGTTAATTGTGTTGGGAGTGTTGATGATGTCAAGATCACCCAAACAACCCGTAAGCCCAAGTACCTCTGCAGGCTTTGCAAGGGTATCCATATTCTTAAGGATTGCCCTGGTCTATTCAAGGTTATAGAGGCATGTTCTACACACCCTATCCAACCCATGTCATCAACCTCTGAACAACATTTTGATGACCTCCCGTCAACTAGTCAAAATACCCTTGGGAAGAAGAAAAGTAGAGTCAAGTTTCCTTGTAGGTTATGCGGAGGGAGTCATCAACCTCACCTTTGCCCTCATATGGACGAAGCCTCGAAATTACTGGAATACATGACTGTTTCACCGCCTCAACTTCTAGTTTCTTATGACAAGCTTTCTCTCAACCCACCTGTAGTTGATGGAACGATCAATCTGGTTCCCCCGTCGGTCAGCCTGGTTGATCAAGTAGTCAATCTGGTCACGTCCTTAGTTGAACCAGTTGACCACGTGGTTGATCCAATCCCATCCTCATTCAATCCTACTCTCCCACCAGAGAGTGCAAACCAAGTGGTCTATCCGATTTCCTCCTCGGTCGATCCCACTCTCTCGTTAGAGAGCGAAAACAAAGTGATCGATTCCTCTCCACCTGTCGACCCCATTCTCCCCTTGGAGAATGAAACCTAAGTGGTCGATTTGACTCATTATCAGTCGATCATACTCTCCCGCTAGAGAGTAAACCCGATATTGTTCATGTTTTTCTTGTTGATACAGAATCTACCTTGCCGAGGGGAATTCCTCCTTCTCCCGCGGAACCTCCCCCAAGTAACGAAGCCATCCTTTTTAATTTGGGTGTGCTAATTGGACCTCGTCTTCCCTCTCACATTCCTTTCCATATTACAGTGCAGGTTTGTGGTCAGGAATTTCCTCAAACGTTGATAGATGAAGGTGTGTCCGTTAGTATTTTGTCCTCTATTGCTTGGCATGATTTGGGTTGTCCTCAGCTTGCACCGGTTACGCAAAATCTGTTATCTTTTAACAGAAGAACCAGACAACCTTTAGGGATCCTTCCTCAGTTTCCTGTAACTTTGGGAGGGAAAATTGTCTTCATTGATGTAATGGTAGTCCAAGACCCCTTGGATTTCGCTTTACTCCTTGGGAGGGATTATATCTATGCCATGAAATCTATTGTGTCCACTCTTTTTCATGTGATATTTTTCCATCATGATGGAAGAATTGTGACTATTGATCAACTTTCATTCATCAGTACTGATTGGATTACCTCCCTAAATGGTTCTTATATGCAGACGGTATCACCCCTGCCACAGGTCAATTATGTGGCATTGTCTCCCATGCCTTCAGTTGCCGATGCAGATGAGCCTCTCATTGTAAGTTCACTCCCTTATGACTTGGATCTAGTAGTTGACATGGTGACCTCTTTGGTCGAGCTATTGGATCCTGACCTCCTTACCCCTCTCGCGACCCTCGACATGTGTTCCTTCCAGAGTGTGTTTCTTCCATCAAATGAAGATCTCTTGGAAGCCATGACTGAGTTTTGTCCCTTCACATGGAGTCCTTCCAGAGTATTGTCCTCTTGGAAGCCGTGATTAAGAAGATCCTTGAGCATGATTTTTTGATTTCAAGCTCGTTAAAAAATGAAACCATATTTGAGCATAGGTTTCTACTTTCAAGCTCATTAAAAAATGAACCCATCTACGAGGATAGTTTTTCTTCTCTATGGCAACCTTGTTAAAAAATGAAACAGAGGTTACGAGTTCTTGTTCCTGTGTCAAGCTCGTTAAAAAATGAAACAGAGGTCTAGGGATTGAACCTAGATTCTCGAGCATAGTTCTTATCCTATGTCAAGCACATTAAAACATGAAACAACTTCCCCCTCTCTGTTGAGTCAAGTCCTTCGTCTAGTATTTGAAGCTTCTTTTCCTTCACCTTTGCAGTTGGACGAAATGAATCTTGGGGGGCAATGCTTCCAACCTCTGGTCTTCATGTTGAAGTTAAACCGTTGGCTTCTTAAGCTAGGGGCTAAGTACCAACCATCCCTAGATTATGCGTTTGGGAAGTTGCAAGCATAGTTTTCCTCCGGTTCAAGCTTGTGTAAAAATGAAACCAGGTCCAAGCATAGTTTTGTTTAGTTTTTAATCTTGTGTAAAAATAAAATATATCCCAAGCATAGTTTTGTTTTGTTTTAAAGCTTGCGTAAAAATGAAAACAATCTGAAGCTTAGTCTTTGTTCTTTCTCATGCTCGTAAATACATGAGAATAAGTTACCGAGGTTAGTCTTTGTTCTTTCTCGTGCTCATAAATCAATGAGAATGTAACCAAGTATACTTTTATCACTTTTTCGGACTCATAAAGGTTATACGAAAAAGGAACCCCCTGGACTTCCCTTTAATCTCTTTTCAGACTCTCTAAACGTGAAAAGATTGTCGAGCGATTTTGTTCTTTTCACGCTCGTTAAAGTATTAGAAAACACGTCTATTGAGCGATAGTTTATCTCTTTTTTGGTCTCATCAGACTTGTTAGCACTAGGAGTCACATTCAGATTGCATGGAAGGCAAGCCCAGTACCCATCAAGTTATATGTGAATGATAGATTGTTTTAACGAGTCAAATGGAAAAGGACTCAAAAGATAATGTTCTAACTCAAACAACAGGGCTAGCATGCACTAGAAATTAAGGTCTTGGCTAACTTATATCTGTAGTTTGGGAGTAAGTATGAATAGAGGGAAGACTTGAGTGAGAGGAGTGTAGGGACTGCTGCAAACTCTAGGTCTACAAAAGTCTAAGGAAGAAAGTTTCTAATCACAAGATCTTCTTGACATCAAAAACTAAGAAAGCTAAATAAACATCATGATAATATAATGATCAAACATCCACCATCACATCACCACTATAATTCATGTGAATCCTTCAAAGCATGAACATTTAGCTACAAAAGCAAATAGACTAGAACCGAAGCTGATTTCTATTAGCCAAAAAGTATTAAGTCCAGTACATCACTAGATCATAGTTACTTCATCAAAATATTACAAAATAAAGGGAGCCTTGCTCAACCATCCAAACCTGCTAAAGTAATTGATCTATCTATTTATAACAAGAAAGGGAGGCAACAACTGGAGCTATGAGATGACCTGTTTCCCTTAAAAATCTCTAAACATTTATTTGTTCTAACAACTAGAATAACAGCCTATGCTATAAAACAGGGAAATGTTGGTGACTAATCCAATCATGCTTCTAACTGCTTTGATCCTCTTTTGCTTCTCAACTCCTGTTTTGCCATGTGTCCCTTTGGATCCTGTAGTTGTCTTCAAAATGCTAGTTGCTTCTTTTGTAACTTTCTCCATTATCAACTTATCCAAAACGTTGTTGGCCTAGTCCTCCTAGATTCCTGGTGTTTGCTGGAAATTTCCTTGGGTAGCAACTCTGGGTAGCGCATCGTAAAACAGAAGAAGGAAAGAAGGAAATGCCTATAGGTAGTGCCACAGTGCTGCATATATGCGCCAACATTGGTCCCCTGTTGAAATATTAGGTAGCGCGTGTGTGTTGCACCTATAAAATATTCAGTAATGCCCCTGTGTGTAAAAATGCTCCCTGCCAAATATTACATAGTGACTGTGGGTAGCGCCACTATGTTGCACCCTTATGTCGATTCTGTTCTCTGTGGAATATTGCACAGCGCCTTAACGTAGCGTCACTTACGCTGCGTCTGCATACAAGTTTGGGTAGCATTGTCAAAACGCAACGACTTTCAATCTTGAATATGTACTGAGCAGTATGTGTCCTTTCATGATGACATAACCATTTTACTTAGGTGCCTTTTACCACTGGGTGAAGATGTCACTTAGAAAAAAAATTCAAAATCCATATAGCTAAACACCTAGAAGCCTGTATAGATGGCACAACTAATATTAGCACAATGGTTAACCCTCCCAAAAAGATACATCTTCAAAAATGGGGCTTACCCTTTACCAACTATTTTTTCATTTTAACACTTAACCTCATACTCTTCCTAGTAGAAAGAGGATCTTCAATTGACACGCTAGACTTCTTCTTTTTGGAATTTACAGGCTTCTTCTGCGTAGTTGTGCTCTCCTTAGTTGTTGTTTTATCATCCTCAATGGAAGCTTCGACCAACACCTATAAATTCCTTTGGGCTACCTCATCTTGAAAGTGTTTTAGCTCTGCCTTTAACTTCCTGTTCTGAGACTGAAAGCCCCTGTTTTGTCTGTAAAGATTATCCAATTGTTTATGAAGGGGCAGAGCCTTTCTCGCTACAAACCTTGCCAAGTCAAGGGTATGATTGTATCCAACCATGAGCCCTTCCATCTGAGCCAAGTGGACCTTGTATTCTTCTTTAAGACGAGCTATTTCTTTCCTTGCATCTCTGAGCTACTTGATAAGTCTTTTGTAGGTCTGACTGTTAGGAGGGACAATGGCATGCTCAGTCTTAATATGATTTTCCTCAGACTCCTCTTCCTCCTGCATGGGAAGTGTCTTGTCCACCTCATCAGGTTTCTCAGTGGCCTTACTTTTACCCTTCTTGATCTCCACAACGGTTTCTTCATTTATTACCACAGGCTCCTCGAAGTGTTTCACAGGGGTTTCCTCCTTTCTCTCCAAAGGTCTTTTAATACCTTTACCTTTTTGTACAAGGGATTCTTGTTTTCTTTCGACAGGCTTCTCAATACCTTTATCAAAGGTCTTATCTCTCTTTTCCAAAGGTCCTTTAGTACCTTTCCCCTTCTTCTTTTGTACAAGGGTTTCTAATTTCTCCTCTGTAGGATTTTCAATATTCTTCCCCTTCTTATTTTGAATAGGGATCTTCGGTAAGGACTGCTCTCTATAATCCTCCTTAGGAATTGATGACCTTGTGAAAGGTAGTTTACCTTTGATTTCAACTACTGGAGGAGAAGGGGAAAAGAGAAGCTTCTTCCCTCTCTTAGATGTAGCTTTGGTAGAAGGAGGCACCTCTTCTAACCCTAGTGGAGGAGGTAGTGAAAAATATCTGTGTGGAGAAGGACATAATTCCTTCTCAGCTTTAATGCCTTGCTTGTTGACTTCTGACACTTGAATATGGGCTCTGCCCTTTCTCTTCCTATTGGTCCTTACTTTGGTAGCACTGGTAGGTGACAAAGAACTTGCCCTCTTTGATTGAGGAGTGGGTGCTAAATCCAACTTAAAATGAGAGGTAACCACAAAATGCTCCCATGAAATATCTTTCTTGCCCAATTCCTTAGATACTAGCATTCTGATTAATCCTGAGTGGAAAAGGCTAGAATCCACATATTTAGATTTGGCCTGTATCTTGTCTGACATCTTACCTATACTCCTCAACAAGTAATAAGGAATATTCATCTCAACCTTACCAGTAAAATGTAGCAACAATCTTATATGGTACTGGTATAATGTGTTGAATCTCCCTTCACAAGTAAAGTATCTTTGTATGATATTCAGTAGTCTGTCAAATTGTTCAATCAATTGTCTTCTTGGCATACTTTTGGACAGGTCACTGGCTTGATATTCAAGTTTAAAAAGATCTTTTTCATAAGCTGAACTCAAAGCCATGGATTTGAACCACCTTTCACCTCTAATGGGGATCCATGTTGCGGCTGAGATGGAGGCTTCAGTCACTTCGAACTCCAAATTCCCAACCTTAGTTTTCTTACCATCAAACTGCAATGCAAACTATCTTGCTACCTCTGGATGACCTCTCTACATGTTTTTATAGAAGAAGAGGCACCCTACTCTTTGAAAGGCCTCTCTTGCCATGGATTATATGTTAAAAAGAAGCATGTCCACTAGTTCCGTCCTAACTATCTTGCCTCCTTTATTTGCCTTCTTCGATTTAGGGGTCTCCATGACTGAGACTAAGGGCTTTGTAATGGTTGGTAATGCTCAGGAGACTTTGAATGGGGTTTCAAGTATGCAAGGCTGACCCTATACAACTGAGTAAAACATTTAATTTCGAGATGAAATGAGGCAGGGGAAGCAACAAGAGGTTAAGAAATGCCTATGGGTAGCGCAACGCATACACAGAGGATAGACTAGTCTAAAGCTTGCAACTTCAAGGGCTAGGGCAGACAACAAAAATCCGACTCATATACGGGCCATGAGGTTTACAGGTTTGAAAAAGAGAGGATATGAGGATATCATACATGGATGAATCTTTTACCACTGTGCAAACTTTAGCAAAACGAAAACTCGAGCATAAATTTCCTGTGAATATTAATACACAAAGGAGGTAATAGTGGGTACCTGCGTAGTAGACACCTGTTCCAAAACTAAAAGTAAAATCTAAGGTTCCAAAAAGAATAAAAACAAACTAAAAGACCCAAGGCAATTTAGTGTGATAACAAGACTACTTTTCGAAAAAGGAACTGAGAGAGTTCTCTTTAAGTGTTTTTCATTCTCTCTAAACATGAAAAACCCCCGAGTTTTCTTTCTTTGGACTCGTTAAACAAACATCGAAAGGCCCATATGGGATCGAACTACTCCTTCCTAGGGTTCGTTAAACATACTCCAAGGGACTCGTCTGAAGGATGAGCTTACATTACAAGCATATGTTATCCTCCTCAAGCTTGCGTAAAAATAAAGAGGTACTCGCCAGAAATGGTGGGGGGGGAATTGGGAAAGAAATGTGTCTAAACTTGTATTCTATGGAAGAGACGCTTTTGAACATGACACCCTTTCACTCACCTTGTGTCTAGGTTGGAATATCCGCTTGTCTCTTGATCATACTCTTTTACAATATTACCCTTTGGTTTGTGATCCCTGTTGTTGAGTCAGTGTTTCCAAGACAGTTGTCGTGTCGTCAATATGTTCAAAGAGAAGTTCAACCCGAAAAGCCTTCTATTTCATCAGCCATTTCTGCAGTCCTTAAGCCTTCTACTGCATTGGCCATCCCTGAGTCAGTCTTGAATCACTTGTTACTCTAATCTACATCAAATCTTGTTACCCGTTTCATGTCATTGATGGGGGATACATTAAGACCCTCTGGTGACGAGTCTTTTCTTGTCGACTTCAACTCATTATCTAGGAATTAGACTTAGAAACTAATTGGTACCTTGGAACTTGCATACCTGAATGACAAGTTTCCTCGCTTTTGACAGTGGGTTTTCATTATTGACCCCTGATCGGGATATTCCACCGAGTGTTCGACCTCATATCATTGATTCACATTCATTGGATTGTACTAGAATACCTTGGGAGTCATTGACATTAATGGTGATTTCTCTCGCACTTGTTAATGGTATTCACTAATGACCGATAATCAAGTGGTTTCTACCATGTTTGAATTCAGCACATGTATTCACATGGTTAGATTCGTACTATAGAGTGGTGGAGATGAAGACCCTGAATCTTTTCTCACAGATTCAGGTTGCATTGGAGTATATTCAGTTTGCACTGTTGCATAGATCCACATTGTATGTCTGGTGGCTATGTTCAAATTTGAGTCTTTAACACATAGATCCATGGTGTATTTTTTGTGTCTATGCTCAGATTTGAGTCATAATGGCATGGATCCACAGTATATGTTTGGTGGCCATGACTTGTCTTACTTGACATGGATCTTCACATGTCGGCATTTATGCTTTGATTCATTTGTATTCTAAGTATGGGAATGCCTACC
>SNQJ01S0274730.1:0-11504 GCA_010110895.2 Picea sitchensis | reverse complement strand
CACAGAGAATATATGAACACCATGAGTCTGAATCACAACCTTCTTGTATTAATTCATAACTTCTGTACATGGAGTCTGCTACATAGCTCTTTGCTTCTCTTCTATGCTCTCCTCAATAATCTTCATGCTCTCATAATAATATTACAATACACAAGGAGGGTGTCTATAACCCGTTTCCCTCTTGTGCTCTAAAACTGTCTAATCTAACATTCAATTCTATCTACTTGGATTGACTACTATAAATGCCTTCTACCTACTAAGGACGAGAGCAAATCACTCAAGGTCCGTTTACATTATATAAGTGTGCCTCCACTTGATGTTTCATTAATGGTTCAAGATATTTCAAAATTTGTGCTGGGCACTTTTCCACCTGTCCGATTGTCTCCACGCTGGCTCGCTTGAGATGCTTCTGCATCACATCGATTGAGAATATATACAGATGTAATAAATGCATCACCCCAGAGAGAATTGTTTAATCCTTTGGTTTGTAATATACTTCTTGCCATTTCCACCACTATACGATTTTTCCTCTCTGTTGCTCTGTTTTGTTGAGGTGTGTAAGTAGTGGTGAGTTGTCTTTTGATGACATTCATATGAAAATAATTATGAAAATATTTTGAACAAAATTCTCCTTCACGATCAGTCCTTAAGCACTTGATTTTACAACCTCTTTCATTTTTCACAAGGGATTTAAACCTCTTGAATGTATCAAAAGCTTCATCCTTAGTCTTCAAAAAATAAACCCAACACTTTAGTGAGTAATCATCAATAAAAGTAATAAAATATGATGAGTTACCCAAACTCTTTATCTGCATAGGACCACAAATGTCTGAGTGAACTAGCTGAAGTGGATAATGGGCCATCCATGCATTTACTTTTGAAAATTTCTCTCGTGAATGCTTTCCTTTAGCACACCCTTCACAAATAATCTTCTTTTCTTGAACCTTAGGTAAACCATAAAATAAATCTTTTGATGTTAGAAGCTTCAAACTATGAAAATTCAAATGTCCATGCCTGAGATGCCACAATCAACCTTTTTCTTCATATGCCATATTGGCAATATGGTTGTTATGTTCTCCAAACATCAATAGGAACATCATGTTATTTAGATAGGCATAACTGTAACCACCCTATTTCCTCTATTCTTATCATAAATTGTACATTGTTGATTTTCAAACACCACCTTATAATTTTTCTCACATAATTGGTGAGCACTCAATAAATTATGCTTTAATTGTGGAGTGTAATAAATGTTTTTTCATACCTTCTTTAGTATGGACTTCCATAGCTCCTTTCCCAGAAACCTCCAATGCTTTGTCATCACCCAACTAGATCTTGGATTTGAAACTCTCATCCTTTGTAGAAAAGAGCTCCTTATTTCTTGACATGTGGTTAGAACACCGTGAATCTAAATACCAAATATCTTTAGTGCCATTTTCATCTTTGTCATAAGCTAAAAAACAATTGTTTGGAGAGGCTTCATCATCTTCTTGAACATAATTAACACTTTTTTTATTATTACCTTATTTTAATATACAATCCCTTTCAAAGTGAACATACTTTTACAATAATAACACTGGATACTTCTTTTATCAAATCTGTCTCTACCTCTTCCTCTTGAACCACCTCTTCCTCTTGGATAATTCTAATTTTGACCTCTACCTTGCCTTTGGTTTATTTTGTTGCTAGTGTTGGAATATTCATTCTTTGTAATTTGGAATTTTGAAGAAAAAAATTTCTCGCCACTTTCTCCAAATGAATCTATCAATCTTTCTTCATGAGACATAAGAGATCCAACTAGGTGATCAAACTGAAGATTAGACAAATCCTTTCTTTCTTCAATGATTATGGAAACATGATTCTACCTTGGTGTTAGAGACCTCAACACCTTTTTAATCAAAGCCTCTTTGTCCACAATTTCTCCAAGAGTAACCATTTTATTGACTACATCTTTTACTCTCACACAATAATCACTTACATTTTCATCTTCTTGCATCTTCAAATTCTCAAATTCTCTTTTCAATGTCTATATCTTGACAAATTTGACTTGATCACTTCCTTGGTAAGCTTCTTGTTGATTCTTCCATCCTACGCTATCTTTGCACCTACAATTCTTGGAAATAAGATTTTATCAAGAGCAATTTGAATATGAAATAAATCTTGAGTATTCTTCTTTCTAGATTCTTTCTTAGCTACTCTATCATTTTCACTAAGAGTGGTCCAATATTCTATCTCTACATAACCCATTTCTACTTTCCCATATATATTTCCCTATCAAAAAGGTCATCATCTTGATGCACCAATAATCATAATCACATCCATTAAATTCTGGAATGGGCAAGGAATTAAAGTTTTACATGATTACCCTAAAACAACAACTAGCTCTTATACCAAATGAAGGATATATGCAGGCCTATATATGGACTAGATAATCATTCAATTGTAATAGCATAACAATACACCAAACAATTAAATCACAATATCATAGAATCGGGTTTACAATCCATGCATAAATAAATAAGAAATTATTATTCATGTAGTTGAACAAAAAGGTTACATTCAACTGTGATCAACCTTGATCTTTATAACAATACACAGCCTCATAGAACAAACAATTAGTTTCTCTTGATTGAACACTTACAACAATTTATTTTAGAAAACTACTTATGCATTTTTCATGCATTATTTAGTCAGATAATCTATATCTGAACACTAACTCACAAAAAAGAAACTTGCAAATAGATTGCATCATGTGAGATAATTAATAAGACTGCATCAATTACCAACAATATTGGGATTTGCAATTCACATTTGTGTTATGTGTCGGGCGTGGGAATTGCTAATAGAGGCAAATAGTTTTGTTTCTTGAAACTACTCTTCTTCCTATATGGATTTTTCCAATGGGGCGTGGCTTGCTTTCATTGTGTTATTAAAGTATGCTCCTATCCCTATCTTTCTTGCGTCCTCCTCCATTTTGACGCTGAAACTTGTCACATGAAGCGTACACGTTGGACATAGATGTATTATTGGACAGAGATGTATTTTGTCTTTCTTGCGTCCTCCTCCGTTTTGAAGCTGAAACTTGTCACATGAAGCGTACACGTTGGACATAGATGTATTATTGGACAGAGATGTATTTTGGCATGCTTGGATGTTTTTCGATTTGATTTTATATTTTCAAAGCGTTGAAGTCATGCTTAATCTAGAATTAGGTGTTGTATTTTTAGCGTCCTTCGCAGAAGCGCCATACATTCATGCTGAAATGATTTTAAAAATGTAGATTTAAAATATTCTATGGAGAATAGAGAATTCGATAAAGTATTCTACAAAATGATTTGATAGTTCGAAATCAGTGGTGGAGACTATGATATTAATTAATATTTATAATAATGCAAACATTGCTAAATGTACAGAATTAGAGAGAATAAATTCATGCCCTATATAATGGGAAAACTATTGCAAATAAAGAGAAACAGTGCTAGTCTCCTCCTAGGGTTTATAGTGGGAAACTGACCCTCAACCTTGGAGAAGCACAGAGTAGAACTTTCCTTGGAATAGTCGCTACACACGCTTCCTTCATATCTAGCTGGGACGGATCACCGTCAACTCTCCAATCAAAAGTGTTCAACAACTGAGCCAATGCAAGCTCAATTGTAGGAATAGCCATGGAATCCCCAGGGCATCCTCTCCTTCCTGACCCAAATTGTATCATACTGAAGTCTGATAGTTCTATTAAATTGATATGCCCATCATCCATGAATCTCTCGGTCTTGAAATCGGAACCATATGCCCCCCAGACATTGGGATCCCTTCCTATAACCCATACATTTACCATTACCATTATTTTCTTAGGTATGCAGTATCCTCCTACTGTCACAGCCTGTACAAATTCATGAGGAATCATTAGGGGCCCCACTGGGTATAATCGCAGAGTCTCTTTGACCATACAATGGAGGTATTTCATGGTTGTCAGATCCGACTCCTTTAATTTACCATGTTGTCCAACTACCGATTCAATTTATTCCTCCAATCTCTTCATTACATTGGGATGTCTCAGAAACTCACTCATTGCCCATTCTAACGCAGTTGATGTCGTCTCCAACCGAGCCGCAAACATGTCCTGCAGAAATACAAATCCAATTAATACAAAATGATGATCGACTGAAATTTAAGAATGAGGATCGTAAATAATATAGAATGGAAAAAACCCAAGAGACATACAAACACAAGAGCCTTGATGGTTTCCCGTGTGATTTTAGTGTTGGTCTCAACCATGTGGAGCAGCATATCGACGAAGTCTTGAACATAAAGCCGTACATACGCCTTTTTTTGGCAATTTGAGGCCGCTGCCATAAGATCATTATGATTTACATGGTCGTCTAGTATTTTCTCTACAAATTCATTGAAAGTTTTATGGATTTTGTTCATGCGACAACTCTACCAACAGATACTTAAACCCTTTGAAATTGTTAGGATCTTTAAAGCCACATATATTAATTCTGCAACAAAGAAACAAAGAAAACATGCACATATTCAATCACACAGTAGATAATAGTTTGCTGGTAAAACCCTCAGGTTGAGGGAAACATCCACGGGACAATGGAAATGACATTCTTATTGTTCAATAAACTGGAGATTACAACCTGCAGCCTGGAGAGGGATTGAATCCCTGGCTCAATATATTCCCGAGAGGCATGCATAGTTAAACAACTTCTCATTCAATTATAAAAAACTTAATACAATAACTACTCCCCCTATTTTAGTTGAATTGTTCAAACAAAAAACACTAAATCTACCACAAAACGTGGTTAGGAAAAACCTCCTTATCCCAGATTCGTTGTCACCTTCCAACAATCTCCACCTTGACAACAATTTGTCTGATGCTTTGTCTAATTTGATTCATCACCTTCAAGAGAAGCAAATTACAACCACAACTTCTCTTCAATACCGGTTCCGAAAAACATGTCTGCACAACTTTCTCGAATATGGACCACTCCACCTCCATTAGTAACATGTCTTACAAAGTGATACCATGTCCAATTTAGGTAAGATGAACTATGTGTCAAATGCACAAGGCTTTGAATACCACAGAAACAAAACCTGTACTTGTCCAAACTAACCCAATGGTCCCTTACACTCATAAAAGACAGAACCTGAAGTACATCTCTTTTTGTCCATATCCTCCTGCAAAATCTGAATAATCATAGAAAAGATTTGTCATGTGACCACTAAAAACACCAATTGTATGTGAAATGTATGATACTTGAACATATCAAACCTTTCCATCACATACTTTATACTTCCAAATAGCATGCAATACATGAGACATAACCTTTTCTTCCATATTACAAGGATATACACCTGAAGAAAACAAATGGAAAGCCAAAGGGATATTTTCCGGTTTCACATTATTCATGCCAAATTTATTGAGTTTATTTTCCTTATATTGCAACTATGATAACCAAATCTTACCATCTTTCCCGCCTCTATGTATTTCCATTCCCAAGATTAGTTTTTGTTGCTCCTTAATCCTTCACCACAAACATCCTTGCCAATTGAGCCAACCTACTGATCTTAACCATGTTTTGACTTCAAAAAACATATCATCAGCAATGTAAACACCAAGATAATGAATGTACCATAAACACAATGGTTAAATTTATTTCTTGTAAACATGGCTCACCATGAAGGAATCACCCATCTTGTACCAATGCATGATGCACATTTCAAGCCATACAATGACTACTTAAGCTTGCAAAAAATTCTCCTGTTGCGATCCTGAACAAACCCTTATGGTTGTCCAATATACATGTCTCCTCATACAAATCTCCATAAAAAACTTGTCTTAGCATCTAGCTACAACAACTAGTGCCAACTCTACATGAATAGAGAAAAGATTAACAACTAACGATAATATTTCATAGAAATCAATGCCTTCCAAATACCTTTCTTCTATCAGTCATGCTTTATTCCTTTTATATTTTACTATGTTTGATTTGAGAAGAAATCCATAAAAAACTATCTCTGTTAATGATGATTTATATACCTTCACATTGTCATTATAACCAACAAAGATCTACCTATTTGATTTGGATCCTACTTAAAATGTTGATGAGAGCATGAACATAACAATCAAACAATTTCAAAAAATTGAGTAATCATAAGAGAAAACCTGTTCAATATACCTTTTCCATAATCTTCCAACATTTTGCAACTAATGGTGACCTATTTTCCAGATAGCACTTAACTGCTTCTGACCACAACTCATGTTGCAACTTGGCAATACTGAAAATGTCATTTGATCCCAATTGTCCTACAATAATTTCCAAAACTCCAAGGAATATGAACTTGCCTCTGTCATGTGTTCTAAAACCCTTGATTTAACCTGTCAATACATAAACACATCAGCCTTTCTATTGACCCAATTTTTTTACTGGGGCTCCTTTCGTGCTCCATCTTGAATAGAGTATTCGAAATCTTGACCACATCCAGCCATTACTTCCAGGTGAGCCTTTATTTCTCACCTCCAGGAAGCTTTTATAATGGAGCTTCATCGAGCCCTTAAAAATGCTCCATGACATGCAATTCTATGGACACCATACCACGGGAAACCAATAATCATGGACCCGAAACCCACAACTGTGTACCTATGTACAAGGTTTTAATTCATGACTCATACCCCTTACCCTTCTTTAGTCTACCTAAATCTATGTCTAGACTTTCATATGTGAATTAATAGAACCAGGGGTACAGATTCCTAACCAAGTATTACAAGAATATGCCCAATTACATGTAACCAAAAAATACAACTCCAAAAGAAAATGTTCACATGGTAACTTTACCATTACCTTTACTGTGAATTCTTCCATTTACCAACACTTATGTCTCTGGTTGCTTGAATGTAGATTTGTCACAAATAGATCTCCCATTTGTTGAGCATGCTTCTATAACCACAAATCTACTCCATGCAATGACATTTTTATTGTTCAATAAAATGGAGATTACAACCAACAACCATGAAATATGTATTCCTTCCTTAAAAGAATACATATTTAAACATCTTCTCATTCATTTATACAAAACTAAATACAATAACTACTGCCCCTGTTTTATCTTAGTTGTTAAAACAAGAAACACTAAATCTTCCACAAAACGTGGTTAAGAAAAACCTCCTTATCCCAGATTCATTTTCAAATCACAATCCAAATCATTGTTAGAAAATTTCCTATTCACCAGTATTCTCCAAACTATATCGGAGGTGAGAGTAGAGATGGCCTTGCTCACACTCACACTCATTCTTTCAATCTCACTCTCCTCCCAAATTGAACGAATCATCGTAGACACCTCTTCCTCTCGCACGTGCTTAAAGGAATAAATTCTTTTTGCAGTAAGAAGTTCCAACACACATATTTTTATCATATGTCTCCAATGATCTCCATATGGAGAGAAGACCACATATTTAGAGTTGAAAAACATTAATTTCCCAGCAGATTTCAAGGATCGACTGTAAAAGATCAAATCATGAGTTTTGAGAAACTATTTGGCTATCTCAAAAGAATAAAATACAACTGTAGGAACACAAGCCAAGAGGAGAAACAAAATAGGGCCATATTTGTCAGCAAGGGATTTAAGAGTATGGTGAGAAGGGAATACCAATTGGTGGAATTTTCCTATGATGGGAAATGCAGAGGGTCTTGGAAGCAATCTGGCACTAATCCGTCTCTTGTGCAATAACTAGAAGAAGAAGTAAGAGAAGATTATACAAAGAATAGTTTCTATGGAAGCTCCCCTACCAACTACTGTTAATGTTGCAGGCAAAGGGAGAGACACACTCATATTATGAAAAAGCATATTGGATACACCCATGACCCTTTGTAAGTACTGCATTGAATGGGTGGAAAGAAAGAAGCGTCTTCTATATATGGAATTCACATAAGTTTAGTTTATATTGATAAAATAATAATAAAATAATAATCTATTTTTAAGGTTACTGTCAAGTTAGACACCAAATTGGTGTATGAGACTCCCTCCACCCATCTATTTGACTAGTAAAGTCCCTACCCCTTTGGATTTAAACATGTGATATTTTAGGAGGAAACACATGTCATTAACTATTAGGCCCACTCAGGACACTAAATTGGTGTATGAGACCCTTTCTGCCCAACTACTTGACTGGTAAAGTCCCTACCCCTTTATATTTAAACATGTGATATTTTAGGAGGAAACAGATGTCATTAACTATTAGGCCCACTCATGGAGACACCAAATTGGTGTATGATACTCCCTATGCCCAACTATTTGACTGATAAAGTCCCTATCCCTTTGGATTTAAAAATGTGATCTATTAGGAGGAAACACATGTGCTTAACCATTAAGACCACTCAAACTGTATGGTGAAAGGTTGCAGGTTTCAAATAATTTGTTTCTTTTGAGAAAATTCCAAAAATATGGGTGACAAGTTTCAAACAATAAATTTGTTCCTTTTTAAAAATTCCAAAAGTATGTGTGGAAAGTTTCAAATAATTTGTTCCTTGTGAGAATATTCCCAAAATATGGAACCCACACGGTCTCGTAAGGAGAAATAATAGAAGTTTTCCAAAAATGTGGAACCTAGAGGGTCCCAAGCGGAGAAATAATTGAATTTGAATCTGATTTTTTATGAGGACGTCTCTTGATACTTTGGACAAAACAAAATATTTGATATCCGAGAGTTCCTTTAATTCATCCTTTGTGAATTATTTGTAGTGCAGTTTTAGTAGTGATCAACTTTTCTTCGAACAATTTAAGCAATCCAATTACCTATACGCTATGAATTTTCCATTTTATTATTAGTTGTCTCATGTATAGCAATCCTTTTTCCCTCATTTTTTGGTACAACCCAAAATGGTCCCGACGCACAAGTGGGAAAACACATCCAAGGTAAGACGAGGAGTAAACAAAATATCCAGATAGACAAGGCCACCATACCAAAATGTTTAGACAAAAATTCTGTTGGAAACATGCCAACGAATTTTCCCATGCTGTCACATGTAGATGCACATGCACATGCATGTGCGCATGCAATCTACTTATGAATTTCTCGTGTGACTACGTTATCTATTCATGATTAGTCTATGTAACTGAGTGATAGATGATATATATACAAGCATACCCATAGAGGTAGAGAAAAATGTGAGGAAAATGTGAGTGCCATCAAGTACATTTCATAAGGCGAGGATGGTTGTATGCCTGGGTTGGCTATTGTAATTCTCCCTTGAATAGAAAAAGATCGATAATCATTTCCTGTGGTTTTTTCCCGATTTGGGTTTCCACATAAATCACTGTGTCAATTGTGTGTTTGTTTGTTGTTATTGGTTTGATGCATGTTTAATATAGCTCATTTATGCTCTGGTTTTATGTCCTCTTTTTTTCTTCTGTTGCCCAACAAGTGGTATCAAAGCCAAGGAGAATTGAGTAGGTGTCATAGCTGAGACAAGATGAATTGCATGCATGTCTCAGGAGAGTGGAAGAAGGCATGATTGAGTGTTAGATATGTGATTGAGCATCTTAGGTCATCGACGCTCCGTAGGCATTACTAGAGGCGCGTCGACGCTCTCACACTTGAGAAACAATGATTTTCAGAAAATTGGTGCTCCCCACCCACACTGAGGGAGCGTTGATTTCATAATCGACGCTAGGACATCCACACTATGGGAGCAACGATTTAAAAATTAGCGCTATGTTTCCACCCATAGGGGAGCGTCGATCTTCCAATACAAAATTCCCATGGGATATCGTATTCGAATGGTATGGAAAAAATTAAAGATTAAAGGTTTTTTGTCTTTTCATATGACATGTAACATGGTCATGAGGTGAGGATATATTCAAACCAATCTTAAACAAGTGAGTGGAATGTTTTAAAGGTGGATGCCATATAAATATAATTTTTTTTTATTGGGAGGATATTAAATATTATTTTTAAAGAGTTGAACTTTTGTGGATTTGGTAAAAGGTTTTATTATGGTATAAAAATAATTTTTAAAACCTTTTCCCATTAGCTTTGGGTTTAATCTTTAAGTATAAGGTTATTTTTCCATATAAAGGGCTTGGTTTTATAAGAAATGATTTTTGGAGTTTTTTGCTAATGGCAAAAGTGCAGAGTTCCAAGTTTGAGGTGGTGAGATGGAGAAATTCAACGATAAGAATAGATTTGTGCTATGGAAACTCAAGATGCAGGATTTGCTTGTGCAAAAAGGATTACAAAAGGCGTTGGTTGGAAATTTAAAGAAAACAACAAGAATTACAGATGAGGAATGGGGGGATATGGATGCAAGAGCGCTTAGTACTATTTGTTTGTGTCGAGCAAATGAGGTATTTTTTAGCATTGCTGAAGAGGAGACAACAATAGTTTTGTGGACCAAACTGGAGAGTATATATATGACAAAGAACTTGTCAAACAAAATCTTCCTAAAGAGGTAGTTGTACAACTTACAGATGAAAGAAGGTACAAAAATTGTTGATCACTTGAATGTTTTCAATACTTTGATTTCTCAATTAACTAGTATGGAAGTAAAGTTCGAAGATGAGTACAAGGAGGGTATGCTACTGTGTTCATTTCCTGAGTCTTGGGATCATCTGGCCACAACTGTGTGGTTTAACACAACAGATGCCATTGATTATGAAACTGTTGTGGGAGCTTTGTTATGTGAGGAAATGAGGAGAAGATCCAGTAAGAAAACCTCAAAAACGGAAGAAATGGTGGTCAGAAGTCGATATATAGAAGGTGGGAAAGACGAGAAAGGTACAACTAGGTCTAATTCAAAAGATAGGAAGGGTAAGGAAAAATGTTGGTTTTGTGGCAAATCTGGGCATCTCAAGAAGAATTGTTGGAAAAGACAACAAACCTCCAAAGAGGACTCCACAATAGTAGCAAATTCAACTACAGGTATGGTTGATGAATTATTTTTTTTTCATTGTGTCTCACCACCTGTGCTCACATAGAAGGTGTAGGGAGTTGATGGTTGAGTCATCATGAAATAAAAATTAAAAAAAAAAATGTATCTACTTTGGAGTTGTAGAAATTATTGATTGCATGTAAATGGGCATATGTCTGTAAGACCTGGATAGACATGTGTACCCCTAGTTTATCAGGTCACCTATGAAAAGTCTAGACATAGATTTAGGTAGATTGAATATGTGGGGGGGCATGTATGATGGGTTAAACTTGACTCGGTAAAATAGTTAATGAGTTAAATTTGTTTTTTAGGTCAAATTAGCTGTTTTTTTGGGTCCATGTGTTTTTCGTATCCCGTGGTATTATGTCCATGGACTTTTGTGTAATGAAGCCTATAAAAGGCTTGGGGATCTCCATTGCAAATGGGTCTGGAGGTAAGCGGTGAAGCCTTACTTGGCCGGCTTGGTCGGACTTGATCAAATTTGTTCGAATGCAAAGTTCGAGGTGCAGTAGTGTGTCCAGTTTAAAATGGTGGGTCTGTAGAAAGGTTGATGTGTTGGCAGGTCAATCA
>SNQJ01S0274728.1:0-11504 GCA_010110895.2 Picea sitchensis | reverse complement strand
GAGGAGAAAGAGATGACTTGAAGTGCTTGGATCCCTTGAGCAATGGAGTCACTTTGATGACTAGGCAAAGATGAGAAGGTTGTCCAACTCCTTGAAGAATGAAAGATGCAAGCAAGCTCCTTCACTTCTTCTAGATGAGATGACCTGTCTAATTCACAAAACCCTTTGCAATGACCTTGTTAGATAAAGGTGTTACCTACACAAAAGACTCGAGATGGCACATTAGTTTTAGCATAAACGTCACATGCATATCAAATCTTATATGTAAATACCCAATATAAATGAAATACAATATATTACCAACTCTATCCAATTTGAATAACAATATTCCTATAGATTGGCTAATACTCACAAGATATAAAGCAATGCATGAAACAAAATCACCTCATATGAACCACATTCACCAATACAAGAGCCACACCACCATATATCTTGACCTCCAAAGTCTTTATTCCATTAGCATAAGAAAGATATTACAATGATAGAGCTACAACAAGCTATTCTTCCCAAGCTCCAAGCTAACCAACAATGAGGAAGAATGCCTTGCTTTATACAATTTTGGGTGGAGATCCCAAGAGGGGTGCACATGCCAAGTGTGAGGGGTGAGTTGTTTGGGTGAGAGCAAGTGTAAGAGGAGGAGGGGCGAGTTGTAGCCTTCTCCTTATGCCAAACGTTTCCCAAGTTGCCACCTTGCAACCACTTGGGTGAGTCAAGGATTTGGGAGGGGATCTCTCTTGGAGAATGTGCCACCTCAAGGGAGAGGTGCGCACCTCCTTTTGAACACATGTTATAAACTTACTTCATATGCCATACACCATGCCTTTGATCCATCATACATCATCCTAGGGGTGCCACCTTGCCTCCTGGGCTTTTATTTCATCTCAAACATGTCCCCACATGTTTCCTTGATTAGTGCCCTTGCTGATTTTTTATGATTTTATTTGACTTTTTTGGGTTTTGTGAGCAAAAATGACTTTTAAGTGATTAAAATCACTATTTTTGCTCAACTAAGTGGGTACCTAGGTAATATGGGTGCTCTAGATCCAAAAATGAGCATCCCCATGACATATTTAGTCCCCTAGTACCACTTTTTTAATACATCTTTATTTTTTAATTAAAAATTGCCGAATTCTGGCAATTTTTTAATTAACTGAAAAAGTAAAAAAATCCTAAGGGGTACTTAGTACATTTCCATAAGACTCTAGGAGAATGTTTAGCATGGTAATATACATTAGACACTAGGCTTAGATCCATGCTCAAGGCTAACCATGGGCATATAGTCCAGCTCTGGAGGGATTGAGTGAAAAAACTCATAAATTATAAATTGCCTGAAAACGGCAAAATATAATTAGTAAGTAAAAAAAACACTCCAGAGTATAACTCACACTTAGGACTTAAGGTGGCTAAGACCTTTTACAAGTTCATCATGCAACATCTCTTATTACAATTTTTATGGAAATGTAAAGTGAAAAAGGGTGGTTTTTACGACCGGCTGAACTTCTGAACTCTGAATTTTGAAGAATAATGTTCAAACTTTAGTGGCTCGTTAGAAATCCATCCTAGTGCAACTTTGATGCATAACAGGGCCCACTGCTCCAAGAAATATCTCAAGCTGTTGTGGTCAGTCCTAACCACAAAGCGTCCTCCTTCCAGGTATTGTCTGAACTTGGCCAATGCATGCGTGATGGCTAACATCTCCTTATCATAGATCGAATAAATCTTCTCTGGCTCTCTTAGCTTTCTACTCTCAGAAGCTATCGAGTGTCGGTTCTGCACCAATACTGCTCCTATCCCCTCACCGGATGTGTCACACTCCAGGACAAAAGCCTGCGTGAAATTTGGGAGTGGTAATACTGGGCAAGTGCTCATCACCCTCTTTATTTTGTAGAATGCTAACCGCGTGTCCTCTGACCATCGGAGTGCCCCCTTCTTGGTGAGGTCTGTAAGTGGTGTGACAAGTTGTGAAAATCCTTCCGCAAAGCGCGTATAATAGCTGCATATCCTTAAGAATCCTCGCAGATCTGTGAGTGATCTAGGGGTGGGCCAATCTAAGATTGTCTGTATCTTCTCCTGATGCACCTTTACTCCCTCAACACCAATCACGTGCCCCAGATACAGGATCTCTATCAACCCAAACTCGCACTTTGCCTCCTTGACAAAAAGCGACTGCTCCTCCATAATGGTGAGAATCTCGTCCACATGCTTCAGATGTTCCACCCACGTCCTACTGTAGATCAAAAGATTGTCAAAGAACATCAGTAAGAATTTCCTCAATTGTTTGTTGAAGATATGGTTCATGCATGACTGAAAGGTGGCTGGTGCGTTAGTCAACCCGAAGGGCATGACTAGAAACTCATAGTGCCCATAGTGACACTTGAATGTTGTTTTATGGATATCCTCTTCTCTGACCCGAATCTGGTGGTATCCTGATTGCAGATCAACCTTTGAGAAGTACACTGTGCCATACAACTCGTCTATCAGCTCATCAATCCTGGGTATTGGGTATCGGTTTTTGATGGTCTTCTTGTTCAATGCCCTATAGTCTATGCACATCTCAAAGCGCCTATAATAGATGCATATCTTGAAGAATCCTCGCAGATCTGTGAGTGATCTGGGGGTGGGCCAATCTAAGATTGTTTGTATCTTCTCCTGATGCACCTTTACTCCCTCAACACCAATCACGTGCCCCATATACAGGATCTCTGTCAACCCAAACTCGCACTTTGCCTCCTTGGCAAAAAGCGACTGCTCCTCCATAATGGTGAGAATCTCGTCCACATGCTTCAGATGTTCCTCCCACGTCCTACTATAGATCAAAAGATTGTCAAAGAACATCGGTAAGAATTTCCTCAACTGTTTGTTGAAGATATGGTTCATGCATGACTGAAAGGTAGCTGGTGCGTTAGTCAACCCGAAGGGCATGACTAGAAACTCATAGTGCCCATAGTGACACTTGAATGCTGTTTTATGGATATCCTTCTCTCTGACCCTAATCTGGTGGTATCTTGATTGCAGATCAACCTTTGAGAAGTACATTGCCCCATACAACTCGTCTATCAACTCATCAATCCTGGGTATTTGGTATCGGTTTTTGATGGTCTTCTTGTTCAATGCCCTATAGTCTATGCACATCTTCATAGTGCCATCCTTTTTCTTCACTATTACAACTGACGAAGTGAAGGGACTAGAACTAGGCTTGATATGTCCCATATCCAACAATTCCTTTATGGCCTTCTCTATTTCGTCCTTGAACCTCTTTAGATGCTTGTAGGGTGTGGTGATCATGGGCTTCTATCCCTCTTCTAGCTGAATGACATGTTCAAATCCTCTGTCAGGTGGTCTCCTTGTTGGCAATGGTTCAAACACTCTTTCATGCTTTCCAAGCAATGCCTGGATATCCTCAGGGTAATGCTGGCGATTCTGTGATGGCTTCTACATGGTGATCAAGCACTCTGTTGCACAAGCCACGTCCCTGTGTCTAAAAATGGCCTCCATGCGTTGGTTAGACACGATGCTTGGGGCACTTGTCGACATACCTTTCAGGATGACTCGTTGTCCACCCTTGTCCTGGAATTCCATCCTCATGTCCTGATAATTCATGCGGATATCTCCCAATGAGTGCAACCACTGAACTCCTAGCACCACATGAGTATCTGCTAAATCTACGACATAGAAGTCATCGATCAACATATAGTTTCCCAATGTTACATCCAATCCCATGATTCTCTAAGTACATCCCATATTGTACCCATCTGCCACAACCACATTAAATCCTTCGAAGTCCTCTACAGGGATTTGTCTCCTAGTGACCAATGCAACATCAATGAAATTGTGGGTGGCCCCACCATCAATCAGTGCCGTAACCCTATGTCCCTACAAAATACCTCTGACCCTGAAGGTGTAATATTTGGGAACTCCTCGGGGAGGTAGGTGCGGGAGGGGTGCTATTTGACCCTAGAGGAAATCAAATAATGGAGTATTCTTGGAATCTAGGAGCCACAACCAATGATAAAGCAGAAGTTTATGACATGCTTATGGGCATCCAATTGGCAAAGAAAAGAAATATTTCTGAGCTAAATATAGTTGGTGATTCCAAAAACACTATTCGTTATTTCATTAAGACCCCCCCTCCAAAAGAAACAAGCCTAGATAATCTCGTGGATCGCATTAAAAATTCTCTGCAAGGCATTCAATTCCGTTTCTTTCACATCCTTCGTCATCATAACACGGTGGCAGATTCTTTAGCAAACAAAGCCATTGGGATAGCCCCTGGTCATATAGGGGTGAATGGTAAGGTTTTGGTGGTTCCCCCTCCGCAAAGTTTGAAATGCACAAGTGCCAAAGATGGATCAGGCACGTGGTATGTCCTCCTCGATGTGTGGAAGGGACTGATGCAACATATAATGCAGACAACTCCATTAGAAGCCTGGGAACAATCATTCCAAATTCGAATTGGTATCAGTCAGCGCGTGGTGAGATAACTCATAGGATGGATTTTGTACGGGGGAAGCTTGCGATCACTCTGGTTATGATGGATCTGGCGCAGGGGAGAGGAATGTTCATTATTATGGAAGGTGGGGAGGTGAGAGAAGTATGTCTTCTCAGCCAAATTAAGGAGGATTCCATCAGCTATACATGGCAGATGCATGGCCATCCTGTGATGGTTATCTTAGGCATGGGATACAAGGTATGTGATAAATTCGCTCTCAAATTCAATTATGAGATTATTGTTCCTCTTGACCCTCTCCAAATTTGGTCCTGGAGTCAGTGTTGGTATTGTTTGGGTAGCCTGACCTCTGATAAGTCTAGTTCATCTGTGAAAACTCGAGAATTGTCATCACATTTTGATTTTGCAATAAGTAGATATAATCGGGTGTGAGTCCTTAAAGAAGGAAAGCCTGGCTCAAGCAACAATTCAGTAGAATCATTGGAGAAGTCTCTCAAGCTCCTGGACTATCCCATCCCCAATTTGAAAGACAACTCTTCGCGAATTCTCCTGGACAAGGAAGTAAAGATGGACAATAGGGAATGGACAGACAAAGTTGACGACGAATTGGAGGAAAGTAATGAAGAAAGGAAAATATTGTCTATTAGAGTCAATTCCCTCAGCTCTACAATGACATTCACACTTGATACTCTCAGTCAACATCGTGCTCTCATCAACCAACTTCAGGATGAAGTAAATTTCTTGCGTCGCCAGCTTATATCTCTTCAAGAATAGACCGCTCAAAGGATTGAGGAGCCTGGAAATTTGAGCTCAGATGCAGCGTCAACAGAAGGAGAGGAAGCAGAAGTTGGAATTCTACCAGATCTGAACGTACCAGTGGAAGTAGAGGAGGAACAAGAACATCCAGAGAAACGTCCTGAAGCATCAAAGAAGTAACACATAGCAAGTGTATGTTTTAAATTCTCAGTCTGTAATTTTGTATTATCTATGTAGCCAAATTTAGATGTAGTAAGAAGAATGTGATAAGGACTGTAGGCAGAAAAACAATAGGTAGAATGAAGCTCAGTCAAAGCTAGAATTTTGAAATTTTGATGTCTCTATTTGTACTCTGTGGCTCTGGCCACGCCTTTTTATATTAATACAAATCTACCAGTTCTTGTGAAAAACAAAATATTTGGGAACTCCTGAAAGAGTGGCAATGGTCACTCCCTTGGCGCTATTTTGCAATGGTGCCTGCTTTGTAGCCTCGAGGTGTGATGGCTCGCCACTGTTCTGTCCAATTCCCTCATCATCATCATCATCCTCCTCGTTGGAAACCGCCTCAATATAATGGACTTTACCTTTTCCCATACACCGATGACCCGGTTCCCACGACTCTTTGCAACTGTAGCAAAGCTTCTTCGTCCTTAGCTCTCTCCGAGTTTCGTTATCCAACCTATCCTTCCTTGTCCATGTCTTTTAGGGAGGTTTTGACACTTGACCCTTCTGTGGGATAAATGTTTTTGCTGATGTCTTCTTGGGGATCGTGTCTGCCATATCTTGGGTCTTCATGATAGCTTCCTGTAGTGTGTTTAGCCTGAAAGCCTTCACCGAGCCTCTTAAGGGTTCAACCAAGCCCTTTGTGAAAAGCATCGCCAGTCTCTGCTTAGAAACATCAGTCACCATGACTGCCATCTGCTGGAACTTTGTGACATAAGCCTCTGATGTACTTGCCTTCCTCAGCTATGCCAACTCCCTGAAGTGGATCTCAAGGTCCTTCCTATTGAACCTGTCCATCAACCTCTGAGTGAAATCCTCAAATGATGTGATGTTGGAATGCCCCAATGTTAATGGCCCATGGTACCACCACTCATGCGCCTCCCCATCCAATTGCAGGGTGGAAAACTTGATCGCCTCTGCCTCTGTCATCGGGTTAAGATGGAAATAAGTGTCCAACTTATGTACCCATGCTCGGGTTGTGCACTTGTCAGATCCGTCAAAAGATGGGATGGTCATCTTCCCCGATTTGCACAGAAGATTGAAATTTTGTCGATTCTGGCCCGCTTTGGGTTTGTTCCTTATCTTGAGGTTGCAGTAGTCGTTGTAAGACATGGTTGCCTGGGCTGCTTCTTCCAACAATTGATACACCCTAAAGTAGGAGTTCATTTCGTTCGCCCCTTGTTGCTCCAGTGCTCTTGTAGGTTGCTCCTCAAGGAATGGTGGCAATAATGGTCTGGGTACCTTTCTGCTACCTGCCTGGAAGACACTCTGTGCCGACACATAGGTATTACTCCCTTCAGGAGTCCTACCACCTTTATGGATGGTCTCAGCATGGTTCCCATTTGTACCTCCCTAGTTTTGGTTTGCTTGATTGTTGGAAAAGAACTGTGTTAGGAATTGTGTTAACTGTTGTTGCCCATTAGCTATGCTTTCCAACAATTATATGGTTCTATCTTCAAGATAATCCCTCATAACTCCCTCTACTTCTACCTCTTCTGACTCTTATCTTGGGGTGGGTTGTTTCCCTCGTCTTCTAGTTTTCCTTGGCATCAATGCCTCAAGAAATCACAGGTTGGCAAGATAACCAACTCTGATACCACTGTAATGTCCCCAACTAGGTTAGGTGGGAATATTATGTTTTTATCCAAAAAATGTTATTTCTCCTTGTGTAAATATGTCAAACGCTTTGTATTAATGCTGCTGTTAATTCCATACAAACAGTTTGCTCATATAGGGATATTGTCAAACATATTGCATGTATCCATTACACAGAAAATAGCGCAGATAACCATGGCATCTTATTATGGATGGAAACTCCCAATCACAACAATACAATGATATCTAATGGCTGTAATAACAACTACAAAATACTCATGAACACACAAGTCTAATGGTTGTAAGGCAGCTGCACAAATCTACTAACAAAAACAATACAAAGGAAACTTGGAATGATGCCAATCTATGATGCTCACTGAGATGCTCTGCTCCAGTAATGTTTGCTCTTCTAGTGACCTTTCAATCCCTTCTGTAACCCTCACGAACCCGATCCAAACGATTTGCTGCAATCACAACTGCAGAGGTCCTTGTGGGACAACTGCTGGATGTCTAGTGAGGCCTCGCGAGATGCCCCGTACTCAACCCTTGGGGATGCCCGAAACCACGGTTTCTCTGAAACCCTTCGGTCACTTGCAAAATTCTGAATCGGCCTCTTTTGGAAAACCTTCGCAAACTTTCTGTGCAAACCTCCAACTGAACATAAATCTCCAATTGAAGCTCCAATGGAAATCCTAGGTGGACTCCCTTCTTGTCTAGCTAGGGTGGATATTGCACCACCGAAACTAAACTGCAGTAGTGAAAGGGTTCTGCTAAACCCTAATGAAACAATGGCTCCAAGAGCACTAAAAAATGAGAGATCAAATCATAATGCCAAAGAGAAGGGTTAACCCTCTATTTATCCTTTCTCCGAGCCTTCTAGATCTTTCCCCCTTTTGACCAAATCAAACCCTCACTTTATTTTTCCTCCAATTTCATTTAAATATAATTATTTATTTTTATTTAATGTCACTTTAGAATTTGTCATTCTTTTAACCTAGTGACACCAAATAAACCTCCTTGACTCCCTTGTCCTTGCTAACTATAGCCTAAAGGAGTCGTATAGACTATTAAGTCATCCTTTGTCATGATCAATTGGAAGGGGACATTAGAAAAAGCAACTCCTATAATTGACATAATCAAAAGAAAATAAAGATCTAAGTAGGTATCAAAAGAAGAGGTACAAGGTACATAGGATAGTTTAAAAACCTAAAGCTATGCTCAATACAAAAGAAATGATGTGAAGACACACTGGAGCTAGGGGTAGAAACCAAGTGATAGGACAAAGAAGCATGCTCCTTGTTAGAGTCATCAATCAATGTGAAGGGGCTAATTAATTGTCAAAAAATGTCATCTAGAGAGTATCTAAGGTTGAAGGGTGATGCAGGAGCATCACAAACATCGCAAGCAGCAAGCAAGCGCAAGGACGGAAGACAGCTGGAAAGCACCAACGCACATTTTTTTGAAATATTTTGAAACATTAATGTAATAGTTAAGAGGAAGCACACTTAGATATTGTAAACAGATCTTGAGCGATCCGCTCTCATGTGTAGTAGGTGAAGGCATTAATACATAATTAATGTGAATAGGTAGATTTAAATGCAGATTAGACAATTTAGAGCGTAGGAGGGAAAACCGACTATAGACACCCTCATCTTCTATCATTGTAACATTAGCATGATCAATCGAGCATAGAGCATAGAGGAGAAGAAGCAGAGAGTTGTGTAGAAGAGGCCGTGTACAAAAGTTCTAAGATTAATATATGAAGTTTTGACTCAGACTCATGGTGTTCTAATACTTTCTGTGTATGCATGTTGAATGTTATGCTCATGGTTGTTTTTACTCTTTCTGTTGTACATTTGCTTTTATGCTATGTATGAATGATTTCTTGTTGAATGTTTGAAATCTGAGAGAGAGAGTAAGGAATGAGTTTCAATTGTTTCTCAACCTGAGTGAGTAAAATTCCTGCAAGGAGTGCAGTGGAGTTTGTCCGCAAGGAGTGCGTTGACAAGGGTTCAGAGTTTTTATCTCTGAAAGCTCAGGAGTGATAACATTGTTCTCATTCTCGTAGAAGTGCAAGTTAAGCACAGGAGCCGTGCAAGGTGTGTGCAGGCCGAGTGAAATTGTTGAAGGACTGCTGTCGCAAGAAGTGCACAGAGTCGAAGAGGTTCAAATACTAGAGCGTATTTGAAGAAGTGCCGCAAGGAGTGCGCGCAGGAGTTATCCCCAGAGTACTTGAGGATTTCAAGCAAGCTCAGGAGGGATAGAGTCTTCGAAGTTGTCGAAGAAAAGCTCAAGAGGGCTCATGCCTTGGAGTGTTGGAAGGAGGCGTAGCAAAGTTGTTTTGCAGGTGGACAAGTTCCGTGTAGGAATACCTTGTTCATTTCATAGGAGTTGTCAAGGAGGAATTGGATGGTTGGAATTCTCCGTGGAGAATTCGCGAAATTCCGAGAGTCGTCAGATCTTGCAGAGGAGCAGGGAAGTTACGGCAAGTATTCTTCAAGTGCAAGCTCAGGAGAGATTGGACCGTATGATCCAAGTCGACAGGAGTCGTTGGATCACTCGTGAATTCTCACTTCGGGGATTCGCGAGTTGAAGGACCGAAAACCTTGCACCAAGATTTGCGAAATCGCGAAGTGCGAAGTCCCGACAGGGAAAGAAGTTCCGTTGTGGGGCCAGTGGGGCCAGTATTAATAACGAGTCAGAATTCGCCATTTCGGCATTTCGGAGGATAGGAGCTCGAGATATCTGTTTCGGGATTCCCGAAATCGCGAGAGGCGATATAAGTACGGGGAAAGGACGTCGTCAACCGTTTCGACGGATTGGCATTTCGGGTTTCGGCAGTTGGAGAGTCGAGACTTTTGTCCTGAAAGTCCCGAAGTCGCGAGTTGCGATAGGGAGTAACGAGGAGTTCGGGATCTCGGCACTTCGGGTGTTGGGATACAAAGGAGGCAGCGCTTGGGGAGCGAAGTCGCGAAGTGCCGAAGCTAGGCACGAGAGACACATGGTAGAACCACAAGGTGGGCCTGGGTGATAGATAGGCGGACCTGTGTTGCCTAGTGAAAGGAGTCAACACTTCGTTGACTTCTCGTGTCTCGGGGATTCGTGGAATGAGAGCACGGGAGCTCGACGCTGAAACTCGCAAAGTGGCGAGTAGCGAGAGGTGCTAGTGTTAAACCTAGCCGATGGTCACGCGCGGAGGGCGCTGACAAGGGGAGGAGCCATACCCATATCGACACTTCGGGTATTGTGAATTCGGAAGACGAAGAGTTGAGAGACTTGGAAGGAGAAATCGCGAAGTCGCGAACTTCGAAGTTCCGATATCGTGAGAAATACGACCACATTGTTTGGTCAGGGGGAGATTGGAATTTGATGCTTCGTGTTTGATTGCGTGGGCTCAATTCATAAGGACCTGTGGAGAAGCACCATTTTATGTGCGTGGGATTCCCCGAAGAGGAATCGAAGAGTCAATTCGACTCAAGGGCAGGAATTAGAACTATCCTGTAGCGGACCTTGACCCGAGGGCCGATAGAGGGTTGGGGGTCTGCGCCAAAGGGGCCTCACTGCAAGATCCTGGGAGGAGCAATGGGGAGATGAGGTCCATCTTTCCTAACATCCAAGGCCATGGGGAAGAACATTTGGATGGTGGACTAGTTGCTTGACCGGGTCTAGATAGTGATATTGTATGTAGGGGAAGCTTGACTGTAGGATTTCCTAGAGCCAATACATTTGCTAGATTGGTGGTGTTTGTCTTGGGGTCTGGTGCGACATGTCAAGAACTCCCCAAGGGTCTCAATGAGTTTGGATAACCCATCAGAAGGGGGTTGAGAGGAGACTAGAGGTCTCACTAATCTGGAATCTAAAGTGGCATGGATTTGACTGCTTGATGCTCTAAATTGATGGGACAATTGGGAAGGAATAGGTGATCCTCCTGATGGGATTCGACCAGGTTGGGACAAGTGGAGATTGCAATATATGTTCAAAAATATCTCGATGGGTTAGGAAATGCAAAGACTGTGATCTATTTATGGAAATTTCTCTCGACCAGTTCGTAGCATGTAGAGACTAGGATCTATGTCCGAAAATATCTCTCATGAATAGAGAAAGGAACCTATGGTTGGGGTAACGAAAAAAAGTGGTGAGGGAGCCCCTCAAGTCTTGGTAAAGATAATGATACCTCCCTCTGATATTGTAGGAGTTAGGACATCAAAAGATGAGATGTTCCTTTGTCTTGGTCTCTTGTAAGTGGCATAACTAGCAAATCCTAGCTGATCACAGGATGTAGTGATTAGTCTCAACCCGAAGCTGGTGAGAGCCCACTTGGAACTGACTGTTAAATTTATAGCAGCTGCAAGAGCCATTCTCCGGGAGGATGGCAAAGACCCTAGCTGAGATCTAGGGCCCCTAGTGCACTCCTGGGGTATTTGGTCTGGGACCAAACCGTCAGTGCCATGGCAAAAGACCCTTGTTAGGGCCCCCAGTATAT
>SNQJ01S0274727.1:0-11455 GCA_010110895.2 Picea sitchensis | reverse complement strand
AACAAAGAGATGATTCTACCATCCATATTTGCTTCAACTCTTGGGGGACCAAGAAACCAAGATATCAAGCATCATCACATTTTGAAGAGGTATGTCATAGTTTATTTTTGTTGCAATAAAATGGGTCATAAGGCTAGAGATTGTTGGCACCCTAGAAGGCCAAGCAATCCATGCAGGAACTATTGTTAGTACTGTATATTGACTGGACATTGGGAGGCCAAATGTTGGAGGTTTCACCTGAAACACCATCCCAAGAACCGAACAACCATGAAGAAATATTGGAGAGTCAAGGTCAAGGGGAAAGAGGAGTTGTTTTCACTTGCAAACAAGGAGAAATATTTTTCTAACGACCTATTGTAGCAGTGAATGTCATCCATAGCCATGAGAAGGACATTAGAGTTATGCCAAAGGGAGCCCCTATTCAACTCTTTATCTCCCATCCTATAGTGGAGGCACCCTTTTGTCGAGATTTTATAGAGTTTGCTTGTTGATCAAAGAATAAGATTGAATGGAGTTGAAGCTTTTGGGGACCAAAAGCCTGCAAATGGGGAGGTGTGATCCGAATTGGATCCTCACCCAAAATACTTTGTAAATTTGTAATTGTGCTTTTCTTTTTGTTTTGTCTTTTTTGACAAAGTTGGAAGCGGAAGTAAACCATTGTGATGGTTGACTTTCCAAAGGAATCCCATTAAAAATGAAGGTTGTAGTGAAGAAGGAGGAACAAGGGAGACAAGAAGAGCTCGGGAAGTTGGAAAATATGAGAGCTCACAGAGTGTATCCTTCTGGAATATCGGTGGTGAAGGAATCAATAAGCTTTTCCACGATGAGTGAAGGCATCTCTAAGCCATGGCCATATACATTTATTTTTGTGAGTAACAATGAATGACATTTATGGACATGCATAGCTCACCCATTGTAATGAATTTCCTTAGAAAAATAATTCTCTATTGTTTATACTGTGTGGGTGTAATTTTCTCTATGGAGGTACATTGTGGTTCTAGTTTGAGTTGTATTGCTTAAAATTTATGTTCTAGTTAGTATATGCAAGCTTCCTTAGCTCAATCCTCTTTGAGTTGTGTTTTGTCTTGTTGACTAAGGTTCCACTCACCCACAAATTGTATTCACTCCTATGGGCATGTTATTTTGTTGTTGGGGGAATTTAATTATGCCTATGCAAATTTATACCTCTTTGGGCATTTTTCTTAGTGTTGGGTGTCCCAATTGAGAAGGTGGTCAAAGTTAATAATTGTTGGGTCATTTTTCATTAGTTGGGCGTCTTCCATTTTCCCCCAGGTCGTTTTTCTATGATCTTGAGTGTCTAAACTCACCCCAAGTCACTTTTCTCTAATGTTGAGTCTCTAAACTCACCCTGGGTTGTTTTTATCTAATGTTGAGTGTCTAAAATCACCCTGAATCATTTTTCTCTGATGTTGGGTGTCCAAACTCACCCCGAGTTGCTTTTCTCTGGTGTTGAGTGCCTAAACTCGCCCTGGGCATTTTTCTATATCACCGAGTGACTTAATTCATCAACTGGACATTCCTTTATATTTGGACATCCTCATTTATCTCACTGGTAAATTAAATAGTTCCCATAGTTTGGGAACTTAGTTAGAATTGGTCTCGCAATCACAAATGATGCAAACCAAGTGGTTAACAAACCAAATAAAACAACATCAAATTCATTCTGAAAAAGTGTTCGTGTTGATGAAATGGTTAGGCCATAGGCCCATCATTTACAGATAACTACTAGTGGTACTTCTTTCTGATTCAGGGGTTGATTTTATGATTTTGGTTGCAACGATACTAGCTGTTAAATGATCCAGATTATTTTGAGAATGACATGAAGACAGAAATATAACTGAGATATATCAATGAAATACAAAAAAATATAGAAGAGAACACATAAATACAGTGAAACCCTACTTCTATTACTAAATAAGATAGAAAAGCAATGTAGAACACAAACTGGCAGAATGGGGTAGCCTATCTCTGAAAGGAAAGAAATGTTGGTTATGCTTCATTCGCAACAAGCTTTACATCACACTCCATTTCCTGCCTAAAGGGATTCCTTCACCTCAATTATATATGAGAGAGTGAGAGGAGAACAATTCCCATGATGCATGTGGTATAAATTGGACTAAGTTTATAAAATTCCATAGGCATGTAAAACACTAGGACTTCCAGGGAGATCACCCATCCCAGTACTACTCTAGCCTAAGCACGCTTAACTGTGGAGTTCTAATGGGATCTGGTGCATTAACGCTATGTTGTAGGCATGTACATAAGACCACTAGGAAACCATTACATGATGTCTGTAATTAACAAATGAAGATGACTTTACATTCAATTCCCCTTCAAAAGGGTGAATATCACGGTTTATCAAAACCACAAGCTCAAAATAATGATTCAATGGAAAAGGTGGATGCCACCGAGATCCATCTAGATCATTCCTCCCCCCTTAGGAATCACTGGTCCCCATTGTGTCAAATTCCCTTGGGAGATAGGGAGACTTATGCTAAATCTTAAGCTTGGTGAGTTGCTTGCCTTGCTGAAGAAGTTGTCCTACTTAGCTTGTTGAAGGTTGTCATGAACTTGTTGTTGGAAGGGTTGGATCTGTTCGACAAATATAGCTGCATGATCTACCTAAGTGTGGGAGGAATCTGTCGATGAAGATGCGATGTGAAGAGTATGAAGGGTTATGTTATAACCTTGCTTGACTAGGTAGTGTGGAGGCACCCCTGTAGGTGTAGCAAGAACATCTTGGTACTCTTCTACAATCTTGTTGATCTACTCCTGCTGGATAGAAAGGTCTTGGGTTGAGTCTGCAGTGGTTGTAGTTTCCTTTTGTTCACCTTCTAATCGGATTGTGAAGAGGCTAAACTTTGTAGTATGACAGATTACTTTGTGGCATTGTTTTGGTGGGACAATAGTTGGAACTACCTCTGGTATCTTGTATAGCTGACCCCCAAAGTAGCAATGACGCTACAGGGTCGAGACTCATAAACAACATGATGGCTCCACATATATGGTTGGCCTAATAGAACATCACATACTTCCAGTGGGGAAACATCACACACTACCTCATCCTTGAAGGGATTGATGCCATAGGAAAGGCGACACTTCTGGCTGCCATGAAGATCTTGACCCTGGTGAAGCCACCCGATGTTGTATGGTTGTGGGTGTCATGTTTTTGGAAAATCTAACTGCTTGACAACCTTTGTTGAGATGATGTTATTTTGGATTCTTCTATAAAAAATAAAATGTAGTGGGGTCCCCTTCACCCACATCTATGAATGGAAGAGTCGTTCCCCCTCCTCGGAATCCTCTTCTAGTTGGATTGTTGCAGTTGCGACAATAGCAACGGCTTATGCATCAATTATTTGTCTCCTTTTATTATTTTCTGAATCAGGGTCCAAGTCAGGGTTCATCTCTTTGTCTTAGAGCTCGACCACCAATAACTATATTGAGCAACATTCATCAATGTTGTGCCAAGGGTTGTTGTGGAACTCACACCACTTTCTGGTGTCTTTCTTAGACTTCTAGTTACCCTTCTTTGTCTGCATCTGGGACTGGGTCTCTTGAGGTTTTCCTTCCTTTCTCTATCCTTCATTATGTGAGTTAGAGTTTCCTTTGCCATGCTTCTCCCACTTACTTTGTTTCTTGAATTTCTGCTCAATTTTGACTGCATATCGATAAGCATCTCCCAGTGAGGATATGTCCAAGAAATCCATCTTTGTTTGGATGTACCTATGTAGACCACTGTGATACTTCAAAACCAGGTGTCGCTTGGAGTCTTTGATACGTAGCTTTGAGCACAAGGTATGAAATATGTTGGTGTACTCCAGCACCATCTGGTCTCTTTTCTGATGCAGAGTTTTCCATCTAATGTATTGGTCATCATAGTTTCCGACAGGGTATAACTCCTCCTTTAGGGCATCTACAAAGGTCGCCCAAGTGGGTTGTCTCCCAAATAGTGTAGATTCATTTGCGTTGTACCACTCCCAATAACCTTCCCACCAAGCTTTGACATGGAGAATGGATTTAAGGAGCGCGAAGGTGATATTTTCACTGTTATAAAAATTTTGGACCGAGTAATAACCTTCTAGCAGATTCAACCATTTTTCTAGAGCATCTGCATCTATCTGGCCTTCAAATAAGGGGATATCAAAATTGACTTGTACCTTGAAGGGTGTATCACTTGCGAAACGGATTCTTGTGAAAGATGCCTCAGTCATCGCCATCGATAGTCTTCGAAGGATCTGAGAAAAGTTGTCCATCATCTTGTTCCTCTGTCGCACGAGAGCTTCCTCAAGCAACATCTTGAAAGGATCTCCTGCTCTGTCATCTCTCTTTTCTTCCACCATGGGAGGTCGCTTGGGCTAGAGAGAGAGGTTGTCCTCAATTGAAACTAGCTCAAGACCCAAATCTCTATACCTTGAGCTCGTCGGGTATCTGCTCTGAGAAATAACAAGGAGTAGATTGCTTTGATACCACTGATCCAGATTATTTTGATAACGACATGAAGACATAAATATAACTGAGATATAACAATGAAATACACAAAAATATAGAAGAGAACACATAAATACAATGAAACCCAACTTCTATTATTGAATAAGATAGAAAAGCACTATAGAACACAAACTGGTGGAATGGGGTAGCCTATATCTGAAAGGAAAGAGATGTTGGTTATGCTTCATTCTCAACGGGATTTACATCACACTCCATTTCCTGCCTAAACGGCTTCCTTCACCTCAATTATATATGAGAGAGTGAGAGGAGAACAATTCTCATGATCCATGTGGGATAAATTGGACTAAGTTTATAAAATTCCATAGGCATGTAAACCACTAGGACTTCCTGGGCGTTCACCCATCCCAGTACTAGTCTAGMMTGAACACGCTTAACTGCAGAGTTCTAATGGGATCTGGTGCATTAACGTTATGTTGTAGGCATGTACATAAGACCACTAGGAAATCATTACATGATGTCTGTAATTAACAAATGAAGATGACATTGCATTCCATTCCCTGTCAAAAGGGTGAATATCATGGTTTATCAAAACCACAGGCTCAAAATAATGATTTAGTGGAAAAGGTGGATGGCCACCGAGATCCATCTGGATCATTAAAGCAGTGGTTTCAAACAAGTTGCAATTTTAACGTAAAAAAAGGGTGTCATTGGTAGCACCACTTTTTGATTTGGGCATTGATTTTATAATGATTTTTATTTCAATGGTGCCAATCGTTAAGGCCACGGTTTCAAAAAGTTTGCAATTTTAAGATCCCCAAAAAAGAGGGTGTGATTGATAACACCACTTTTCAATTTTAAGGTTTTGGTTTCAACAATACCATTTTCTAAGGCCATGGTTTAAAAAATGTCACAATTTTAAGTTAAAAAAAAAAAAGAGGGTGTCATTGATAGCAACACTTTTTGACAGGGGTTGATTTTAAGGTTTTTGTCTGCAACATTAAAAGGTTTAAAGGCCATGGCTACAAAAGGTTATAATTTTAACTCCAAAAAAATGGTGATTATGGGAGAACCACTTTTTGAAACGAGGGTAAAAAAACCACTAAATGAAACCTTTATAGAAATGAGAACTCCTAGGGGATTCTCATCAAGTTGGTACCCATGTTTTTTAGGTCTTATCCAACACCTAGTTTCACTATGAAGCTCACGAAAGTTGATTCTTATTTTAGCAATGTTGATTTTCTTCTTTAAGCTACCTGTAGTAGAAAGATAATTTTTATCTTCTAACTTGGGGTTATTGATCTGTTTATAGTACATTAACTTTCTCTTATCCTCCAATTCCTCAAGGCACCGCAAAGTCTCTTTAAATCTAGTTGTAATATTGCTTTTAATATTATCAATATTTTGAATATTGGCCCCTCTTTTTATCCTCCAACGGTTTATCTAAGAATCAACATCTTTATACTAGCCTCTCTCCAGTGTCAAGTGACTTTTACTAGAATTTGAAGCAATTCTAGGAAGCCCTATCTCCCTCACGTTAATTAACTTGTGCATGTGTATTAGGTACTTGATCATAGCCTTATTCTCAATGGGAAAAAAACTCAACCTCTAAGAGGAGGGTTGGAGGGTGTATTGTTCTATACTTTAAAATTATAAATTATAAACTACTTTTGGATTTGCTCAATTTTCCTCTAGGTTTCTCTAGGAATTCTACAACCCAAAACTTCACAACCATGCACGATAACTTGAAGAATAAGTTGTTGACATGAGAAAGTGTCTTGACTTAACTTCATAGGTTCACTTAGCAAAGGGGCCTAGTTAGACCTTCCTTCATTGAAATGAAAAACCTTTMGAAAATAACTTGATTGTTGTTGGTTCTTATGCTTTAATATAATTGCAACTAAGTATGCTAAATGCAAGATGCAACTATTATAGTACAAATCTTTCCTATCTATTTCTATGTAATTTCTGGATAGGAGTGTTATAAAGAACTGACTTGACATGAAATAAAGGAGAGTTATATAGAGTTGGGAGAATATTCCACCAACTACAATTGGCACCAAACCTCAAGGAAAACTTTGAGGACCAAGGATGGCATGTACATCATCAAAAGAATATCAATTATGTATCAAAATGTTAGAAAAAAATAAAAGAGACACATGCAATGATTAGGGGGGATATTCCACCATATACCATTTGAACAAAACTCAAAGCTTCCTCTAAGTGTTGAGGATAGCCTAGAAGTCATCAATAGTTACATCCAACTATTAGGAATTTATATGATAAATAAGCATAGACATAGTGTGTAAGAAAATAGTCCAAAAGGCACAACATCCATCCCTACAAGCACTAAGAAAGATAATGAATTGAGATAATAGTCAACAACCATTCGCCACTTACAAGAGTATGATATCATAAGCTAGCATTGTCACTCTGCTCAACATATAAAGATAGCTTACAATGCCAAATGAGAAGACCCTTTTGCAAGAGTGCAACAGTCTCCTTTATAGAAAGTCCTAATGAATCTTGGATTTCTACCTACTTGACTCTTGACCTTCCACTTTCTTGGCTTTTGGCCTTCCTACATCACTCTTGATAGGCTTCCTATAGTATTTGGCCAACCTACTTTACAACCTTTTGTCCTTATTCCAAATAGGACAATGTGGACATATTTACAATTAAATAATTAAAATCACAATATTCTCCATCCATATGTGCTTTCACGTTATTTGTCTTCGAGTGTTAATCTTGAAATACAATTGGTGACTTGCACATATAGGTACCCTTTCCTCTTGCTTTGGAACTTGTACATTCTTAAATATCATCCTCTTTGTTAGTTCTCCAGGATGGAGACGACTTGGCCTTTCTTCCCCTCTTTGATTTCTCAACGTTATCTTTGATGTCTTATTTCCCATGTGGATACATGTGTTTCTCACCTTGTTCCAAATCCATTCATGCCTCTTTTCTGTTGAGTTTAATGCCTTTGAATAAGTGAAAAAAACTTACAAGCAAGGAACCTTTAATAATGAGCTTGAATGTTTTCCAATCCATGGCCTCTTCAATTTGATGAACTCTCCTCCCCTTCTTATTAAAAGTATACAAAATAACTCGAGACAAACTCATCAAACTTTCATGTGGCGGCTTTACAAAAAATGGCAAGTTCCTTATGCAATTAGTAGTTTGCATTTATACAAAATGTACATAATGTAGTTGATTAAACAAGTTTTTTTTTTTAATTTGAAACTTCACCAATGTCTAATGGATTTAAGAAGTGTGAATGGTGAGATCCATTGACAACGAGATTGTAAAACAAACTCTTTGGAACTTAATGTAAACAAACAAAATCTATTGTGATGGCCTTCTCATAAAGGATTTCCTTTATTAGTCTTTATCAAAGGCTTCTTCCAAAACTATACACGTGAATGCAAATCACAACCTTTCCATTGACTCAATTCTTACTCAATGAACTTATAAAAAAATTGCAATAAACAAGAACTCCTTTAGTGAGATCCTTTTCCTTAGCCAAGTGTGAGGAGTGATGGTGAAGAACCACCTCCCAACAACAATGTACCCTCTTTGGAGGATACCCCATTCAAAATCCAAACCTCAATGGTGGAAGAAGGGATGCAATAACAAGGCTTTCTTTTAATAAAATATTCAAAGAATCTTTTTCCCTTCAAATTACACAGACATGGATTCCTCCAAATCTATAGGAATTACCTATGTTTGGCAGTGTCATTAGGGAAGACCCTTGGTGCCACTTGGAAGCTTTCACCATGACTTGTTCTAATTTCATTGGCAACAACAATGTCTTAGTCAAACTATTTCCACAATCCCTAATCTATGACACCCTTCCTTGATTCCATTGTCTCCTTGAAGGGTTAATCTATGACTTCTACCTATTAGTAGACATGTTCATACAACACTTTGGCATTCCTACAATATATGATTCTAGTATGTTCACCCTCATGGGCCTTAAGAAGAAGATATGAAATCTTGTTCAATCTTCATACATTGATGGCATAATGGTTTGCGTGATCGTCCATTAGATATCCTTGAAGATGCCCTCTATGACATCTTTACAAGTTCCCTAAATCAAGAATGCAAAGCTGGAGTGTTCCTAAAGATAGAAGCACCCTCGCATAAAATTGAGTTTCAAAACATCTTTCACACCAAAGAAAGAAAGAAATTGAAAGCCCCTATCTAAAAGGCTACCATTTGGTGCAAATACCATAATAGAGATACCCATAACACCAAAGACCCTCACAAACTCAAACAATTAAATTGAGAAAAAAGGACAAATTAATCAACCTCCTACACCCAAAATAGTGGTTGAAGAAGAAAATGCCAAAGTCAAGATATACAAGGACCCCATGAATGAAATGAAATTCTTGCCAAGTCTTAAAAAAAAAAAGAATAAGGCCTCTATCAAACCCAACTCTAACTCTTCTAATGAAGAATAATAAGAGTCTATACTCGTTTTCCCTAAGAAAAAGTGGAAGGCCAATGCCATCTTATCTCCTATCTTTCCTATCAAAGTAGTAGAAAATGTCCATGTGGTCTATGAGGCCCTAGGTGAGCTAGGATCCCCACTATATGATAAAAAATGGATATACATAAGTACCATATGAATTTTATTGATGCTTTAGATGGGGAAGATTAGAATTTTGGACATTTTGAAGATGGTGTTGATTTGTCAAAATTTGGGTCATCAACTTTCAACACGTTTTCGGGGATCTAATCAACACTTTTTGGGCCTATTGATGAAAGAGGGTTTTTGTATGATTTTCTCTTCCAACATAGGATTTTTTCTTCTCATTAAGAACTTCCCAATGATCCATCATGCACCTAAGACAAAGTTTGTATGTAAAAGTTATGGCCCAAACAAGGTAATGGTCCAAATATTTCCTACATGTCCAAGTGGTGACCATGTCAGCTCACCATAATTAAAGTATGGAGAGTTGGTAATGTGGAGAAATCTACTAGATACTTCTAGAATCATCATGGGAGGTTACAATAGGATTTCTAAACCCTAAACCTAACTCTAATTATCAAAAACCTAGTACAAGGAGGGAAAAAGGTTCACTTTTAAGTGAGTCATTGGTCGTTCCATAGCTTGAGCACAAGTGTGGAAGATGCTAATATAGAAGAGTGAAAACAACATGTTGTATAGCTCCATATGACCATGGTATCTCATAGCTCCACAGTAGGATTAGAAATATTTTTATTTGGTATTATAATATATTTAATATAAGAATACAAAAGGCATGATCCTTCATTTGAATGTGAGTTTTGTCATATGGTTTTCCAAGGAATAATTTTTTGTTCCATTTGCTATTATAGTCTATTCATATGTTACAACGGTTAAAGAATCTGAATGGTCAAAAATATAGTCACGTAGTTTCTATACAATATTTTTAATCATGAAAACAAAATAATAAAGAAAATCAATTAATCATTAAATTTCTTAAGGTTTGATGGATCAAAATTGATCTCAATGTATGGTAATAATCATCATCATATATTCATATTCATATTCATATTTATTTATTTTATAAAGATTCTATGGATCATAAATGGATTTATGAAGAAACCATGAATATTATCAGCCAATTAACCTTCCACCCCACAATTTTTTACCATTCAATTTCATTTAATGCACTTTCAATTCCACTACCATTTGCAATTTTTTAAATTGATAATAAACAAATAAGTAGGTATGTTGTATGAGCTAATTCAAAGTATCATGCATTGCATTGGTTTTCACCACAAGACAAATCATTGCACCAAACTACACTTCTATTGGCATTGTCAACAACCATTGTGGGAAGCCACCAAAATAGAACATAGGCCTCTAGTGCATGATGAAATCCTATTTAAGAACTAAGTAATCAAATCGAAGAAATTACAAGAAGGGTAACCACTACATGAATAATAGGGCATCACATCAAAATTATAAGGTTTGAGGGCATTGTCAATTTCATACGGGCATATGTAAATGAAATTCTAAGCGTATTATGACTCACATGTATTATGCCCCTTCTCGTGTGTTCCATATTAGTTCAAGGCGCCCTCTACACTTTAGTCTGACACGCTTCATTCTTGATGAAACTATATATCATGGTTGTTGTCGTTGGGAATAGTCATTGTATTGGAAGAAAAAATGCCTTATATGTTTGAATTATCAAATGTGTGGATAACTATAGTGGAAGTTGCATATAGAAAACAAGATCAATTGCATCAATATCAATATTGAATAGCATACCCCTAAATCGGGTTTAAGATAACATTGAAGGAAACTGGGGTAAAAAAATTTCAAATACACTATAGTCAACGCAATCATGAAACATCACTCAAAAAGAAAATGGTAAATTAGGAAATGTTTAATTCACACTTGAGAGATAAATGATTTATTCTATATGAAAAGAATATATGAGATCAATGCATTTGATGTAATTCTTATCACTGTGAGATCTTGTTACTTTGATTTCAATCAATCATTTATATAAAAACAAGTTTTATAAAGCTTTTTTCAAAAAAAATCATATTTTTAAGACACTTGAGATTGACTAAAAATAGGATCAAGTTAATATTTTAATAGAATTCATGTATTATCACTTATTGTAATATACTTGGTGCATTGAGTTTGATGCATTTGACTATATCTAATCGTACAAGATATGGTATTATATTTATGGTATTACTAGACTAGACAAATTAGAGATGGTCGATATGAATTGTGTTGGCTCAAACTTTTAGAGTACACTCTTACATAGATGTGCAAAAGGTGGAGTAGAGATCAAGAGTCATGTCGTGGAATGGGTATTCTTGTGAGTGAGAGAAAAGACGAAGCTCAACTAGTCAAAACTTTGGAGTTTCAATCTTCCCTTCATATTTTCCTTTGAATCTTCCCCTCACTAGTTTATTTGTTTTATTTCCTATCCCTCCCCCTTCACAGTTACCTTATGATTCTTCACATCAGGTT